>JANAVB010044017.1:6472001-6547001 GCA_029216955.1 Iris pallida | reverse complement strand
AGAGAAATAATAGAATATAATATAAATATGCACTAACTATGTGTACATGTGCAATTGGACGTTATCAACATGTGGGAACTAATATAATCAGGCATATAAAATATATATGCTATCACCACGAATAATCAGGCATGTCTAATGACAATGCTATCAATCACGCAATAATCAGGCATGTCTGACGACAATGCTATTAGTCACGCACGAAATAGACTCAGACATACAGAGTATGCTATCAGGCAATGTTTGTCCAATATTAGCCCATCACATGTTTCTAGAACGTCCTCCACCCGACATGAGAAACTATGCAAGCAAGCAATCAATCGAGAACAAGTAAAATAATGACACGATAACAAGTGTAAGTGCAATACATGCAATGATGGTAATACTGAGTACATGTACTTGTCTTGATTTTCGGGATTTGTCCAAGTCTTCTAGATCACCTAAAATAGAGAAATAATATTTATTAGAGCTTCTAATCATTTCTAACTCCTTCTCCTAATTTGGTTTTCTAGCCATTAACTATTAATTAATTGGTCGGCCCACTAACTAAAATCTCATAGACTGACTCACTGGCCAGGAATAACCTTATCTAGTCTGAGGATTATACTAACATAGGCAAAACCCACACCATTCCAATTATTCTCTAATAGCTCACCATAAAATCCCTTTGATCAATTAAGTCCAAGGCTTCCTTATAATAACCAATAAAACTAACACTATAACCGGTCAAAACCATTTGAAATCTTCTATAGAGTCAATTCCCTTGTCTAACTCTCAATCATGGTATATTAACATCTGCACCCATCACCTTAATTACATTGAACTGGTCTCGACACTGTATCGGACACGAGACGGTGCCCTAAAACTGAGTCCGTTCCAGATTTAGACAATATCGAACGTGCTTCCATAGAACAAAACCTTCCTATCAAACTGTCCACAATGACTGTAGAAAAATTGTACCTGAGCTCGGAAGAGATTACGTGTGTCCCCCGCGTTTCCACGACACAATTCGTGTGTCCAAACTTTATGAATTATAATCGAATTCCTGATTCAGACATTAAATCAAGCACCATGTGTGCAAGGATGAGAATTCGAGCGATCAAATACATTTGAATTGACTCGACTCCAAAATTGGAGAAAACGATCAGAACTCACCAATGTCTCAATCAAGATCCAAGGAAACAAGGAATTCGAATCAAATCTATTCAAAGAACCATATAAGACTCTTTCAAAAGTAATCCTGCCAGCAAGAATTCAATGTTCCCAGAAAAATTCGTAAGGGAGGAGGAAGGTGAAGATCTTACCGATTGAGCCGATCAATCAATCGAATGATCCAGAGCGAGCTCGCGGCCACAACTGCCATGGAGACGGAGACGACAGAGAACTCAAATGGAAGGCCCGGTCACCGCCATGGTCGATCCCTCGAACTTGGAAGATGCGAACACACTCCTTACTGTGAGATCGGACGCCGATCTTCCGTCTTCATCACAGAGCACGGAGTTGAGCTCCACTCGCCATGGTTGGGGCTCGACAAGGAAGAAGAAAGAGAAGACGAGAGTGGATTTTGGCAGGGCTTCGCCGGGGAGAATGTGGATGAAGAAGAAGGGATCGGTGGTCCTATTTATAGGCACGGCGGCGACGGACAGGCTGTTGGGCGGTCAGGTGGGGCAGCGGCGAGGCGGTTAGGCGGGCAGGCGAGGTGGTTAGGCCGTTAAGAATCGGTTAGGAGAAGCTTTTGGAGAGGGCTGGATCCTTCTCGGCGCGTCCGTCGTCGTCGTCGTCGGCGGCGGCGGCTCTCAGCAGAGCAGAGGAAGCGGAGGGAATTATTTGAATGGAATGAAAAGAAATGGTTGAGTGAAAAGAGAAGAAGGTTTTTAAACCAACGGCTATGAATGGGTTAATGGATTGTGGGTTACGGGTTTGCGGGTTGGGGGTTAGACCCGCGCCCCAATAGGCTGGGCTGGGCCGGGCTGAGTTACTAGGCTGAATACAATAGGAATTAAGAAAAAAAATTCAATAGACTTAATAAACTATTAAATGGTAAAATAATTTATAAAATCAATAATTAGTGAAAATTTATTAAGTCAATCAAATTATTGTAAAATACCTTAATTATAAGAATTTTTAGAAAATACCAATAACCATTAGTAATAATTAACGATAAATTCTTAAATTAATTCTAATAAAATCATAGAAAAATACTCAATCTATTTATTCAGGAAAAATCGAGTTACAAATCTACCCACCTTAGAAAAATTTCGTCCTTGAAATTTCAAAAAGATTCGACTAGGAATAACTGGCACGATAATCAACTAAGCACAAAAATAGAAAGAACCTATCGGGCACGATTAAGAGCAATCAAATACAATAGAAATTTGCATGATTAAGGATAATCAGCACAATCATGATTAATTAGGCATGAATGAATCGAAGGTCAAAAGATTTGACACGATCTAAAACAAAATCATAGTCAATTGAGAATTTAAGTTACTCAGGCATGATTTGGGTACGATAGATTCAAATCTTTTAGGCACGATCTACTCATAACTACTGAAATTGTCTAGGTACGATTAAATTCGAGTCATGGTTGAAAATCAAGATAAATTCTGATAAGGTTGTCAATGGTGATAGGAAGCCAATCATGAATTTAGTGTAAAAATATTCGGAACTCATGCATATCCGGAATCACTTTACCTAAAATTCATGTCCCGCCAGTGTACACCTGGCTGCAGTGAACCCTTGGCTCCGTGACTCAAGAATGATAGATACCGAATAATTTCTAAACTTTACTCATGGACAAAACAACTTCAAGGAATAGAAACATAATCTCGAGAATATTCGAAACCTAAACATACCTGAGATCACTTCGACTTAGAACCCTGCCTCGCCAGTGCGCTGATGGCTGCAGTGGACTCGCAGTTTTCATGACCCAGATAAATAGCTGCAGTGCGCGGCTGCCACGCCATCATAGGATATCGAATATTCCTCGACGGTTATCCACTGGAATTCCAAAGGAGTACCTTGACAATTCAATTCAAGCAAACTTTCTGATTTACTAAGGAGATTCAATCATACTAGGAAGGACATGTAAATATCTGTTCTTAAGAATCAAGAGATTGACTATCAAAATAGAAGAGTGACCAGAATGTATTATAGAGTTGATACACTAGTCATGGGAATGTCAATGGAATAAGTACTTAATATGGCTAAGGATGAGTTTGAAACTCTAAATGGGGAATGGATAGAGAGAATCAATTAGACTTTAAAAACCAATGGAGAATTTTGAAATGCCTGGCTAAATGAGGAGTTTGGAAATCGGACTTAATCTCTAAGTAGCAAGGAAGTCCAGATTCTAAAGGACGTTAGAATCTGATAATGTTGTAGGAGAAGATAATCCCCAAAAGTTATGGAATTGTAATCACGACTTTTGTAGAGACCACGATGAGACATAAAAAAAATCAAAAATTACTGTAGATAACAAAATACACACAATCACACAATCGGCCTATGCTGTGATGAGTTTCCTATTTTTGCAGGCTTCCAATGGCACTCTAGTCCTAAGTACCATTAGATAGAGACCTGCATGGGCCACCACAAAAACATGTCACGCCCCGCTCCCGGATAATCGGGTACGGGTCGATGTCATGCCCGGCCTACACTGTCGTTGACAGCGGTAGTGAGCCGTCTAGTCATATAAATACAAGAGCATCTCATCACAGCATCTAATCATAGAATCTATACTACCATCACAGCAATCCACTATACAATTATTACAACTTATACATGAATATCCGGGTACAAAGCCGGTGAAAGATAAATGATACAACAATGACATATAATCGAATACACTCAATCAATCTCTATACATGAATCTAGTCCCAATGTCAAGCGAGCTCCAATGCCAATCATGAATGATAATCTATGATCCATCTCACCTGTAATCAACGATCCAGTCAGGAAAGGAGCAAAGTACAATATTGTAGAAGCATGGAATTTCACAACCAGAAAGCCCATGCGCTAGACACTACATGTGCCAGAACTCGGACAGAATACTTCACAGCAAAGTCAATAAGTATAGACATTTGAAGAAGGACTTTTTATTTATATACAAAAGTCTATTACATGTCTAGAAAAGGTTGTACAAAGGAGAATTTCTACAAAGGAAAGATCCTAAGTCTACAGCCAGCGGCCACCATGCGCCTCCAGATAGGCGCAGCAGTCACCATGCGCCGCCAGTTAGGCACAGCAGATACCATGCGCCTCCAACCAGGCGTATCCCACCATCTTTTCAGCAGCTCAGTTATGTGCATCCAGCTCAGTTATGCACATCCCTTCAGCAGCCCAGTTATGTGCCGCTCTTCCAGCCAGGCTCACCTGATAAGTGCTTCGATTAAACAAAGCATTTAACCCTCTGGCTGGAACCAAGGAAGAGAAGAGCACCGCAAGTCTGGGGAGGCTTCGAAAGAGCCTCCAAAGACCAAGGAAGACCGTAATCGAAATACAGCTAAAGGAGCAGCTTTCAACACAACCAGAGTGGGCGACACCCACTTTGAAGGAAGAAAGAGCCTAGCACCGCCATTCCGATCTACGGCCCTTCCAGAACAACGGAGACGAGGCCCGAGCATCCCTATCTTTGGATGCAACAGGCACCATCCGCCTGCCTCAGAAGCCCTCGACTCCGTCTTTTAGATGTAACAGTCACCTTCAAGTGCATTAACGACGACATGGCGTCTCATCTTCACCCTCGGGAACACTTCCAGAATGCACCCGAATACCCAAGTTCAGGTCGGAAGTACGTGAGGGAACGAGAAGCAAACCTTCCCTCCATGCCACTATTTATAGGCCGGGCAGATCAAACCCACGCGCCAGGTGGATGGCCCTTCGAATTCCGTGCAATGAACTCACATTGAATGGATGAACCGGACGCCTCGACTTCAGCCAAACGGCTATTTAAAAGCAATCGAGAAACGAAACAGCCGCATCATTAAAGACGTGTCGGATGCGCCGGCTGGATAGCGCATCACACCCCTTCAAACACCAAGTGCCTCCCACAGATGCGCCCTGTACCGAGCACATTACAGAGGATGCGCCCCCATACGTCTCCATACGCCTAGTGGAACGTCAACCAACATGCCCACTCAGCTGTCCATCGAATGTCACCAACATTAAATACTGAACTGACAGAGTTGGCAGCACGCCTCCCCAAGCCTGAACGGTTGACAGCTTTTACAGAAAACGAAGCGTCCACAACGTCAGGATCATCAAGACTTTATCTCGACGGCTACTGTCACGGGGCCACCCAACCATCCGCATGCGCCTCCAAAAGCCATGCGCCTCAGACCCTTCACTGATCCCTAAAGACAGAAGAAGAGTCTCTAGTTGAAGCTTTGCATGCGCCTCAAAAGCCATGCGCCCCCAGACTGATCTCTGATCCCGAAAGACAGAAGGAAAGTCACTCGCATGCGCCTCAAAAGCCATGCTCCCAGAACGGTTCGTGACTCCTAAAGGTCACGAACCAGAATCTCATCATGCACCCAATCTAAGGCGCATCCCACCAAATCATCCCCCCATCAGATCCGAGATCTCCGAGCCATGAGTCGACGACACGTGTCCTTTGACTCAACTCATCCAAGATTTCAGCAACAGAAAGATCTTCTCCATTGCTACGTGCCGGCTCACAACAGTCGTATGAAGAATTCAACCCCTCGAGTAGGGCGCATCGTCCATGCGCCTCAATCAGCAATCTCCACGTGGCGTCCCCACGCACCAGCGTATCCTACATATGTGCGCATGAGCAGCCAACCTGCACAGCTATAAATAGAGGAATTATTTCCTTCTTCCACACCTACACAGGGATAACGTACAGAATCTACAACGAAAGAGAGAGACAAACACTCAACGTCTTCCTCCTCTCGGCAAGCTCCAGCACCCAGAGCAATCTACACCTTCAAAGAACCGATAACCGTCGTCAGCCCGTCAACGGAGTCAACGTATTACCACTCGCTCTATTGGCACTAAGGACCCAGATTAAACAAAAGTGTACTCCTAGGACTACATCTAAGTCCGATATTGTAACACTGTTCTGTTTGTGTTAAAGTTTTCAATCAAACAATTTTAATGGCAAACAAGCTGGCGACTCTGCTGGGGACCTCTTTCCCTTCTTTCGAGAAAGTCGTGTCACAGGCCAATGACGTGAAGGTGGGCTCCTCCCACAAGACGCTGGTCGTGCGCCTCAATCAACAGGCGTACGAGGAGTTCATTTCTAAAGGAAGTGCGAGTCCTTCGAAGCGGCTGCCAAAGCCGAAGAAGACCCGCCGTGTCTGGGTGCGCAAGGTCGACGCCTCGGGCACCACCACTGAAGGGAATGCGCCAATCCAGCCCTCCTTTCCTGCTGACGTTCTCAGCAACCAAGGTACGCCCACTGATGCAGCACATCTCTCGGGGAAGCGTACGGCTGACCACGTTCTCCAGCCATCTCCCTCTCAGGCGAGGAAGATGCGTCGACGGAGCAGGGGCGTAGCCAATGCCCCGTGCATCACCTCTGATGTGCCACAAAAAGTCTCTGTCTTTGACAGACTTACTCACTGTAATGGCGAGGAGAATTTGGATGCTGAGTACTATGCGCCCCAGCGGGCTAGTACAAAGAAATCCAAGGCGGCACGGGCCATGTGCCACAAACGTGCTATGCCAGCAGCAGGCCCGAGGTACGCGCTCACAATCACGCGTGCTGCCGATGGCAAGCTGTACAAGGTCGAATCAAGTGTCTCTGCACAAAAAACGAGTCGACCTTCAAAGTCCTCATCTCACTTGGGCGCATCTACTGCGTGCACAACCAAGTCGAGTGAGGCAAATTCAGTGGTCTTGAACTCTCGCGCCTCCTCTGGTTGTGCGTTTGAGGTCCGTTCAAGTCACTTCAAATGTTGTGGTTCCCTCACTACTGATCGTGATGCCTGCTTGGTATTAGATCAGGGGGCACGGCACTCACCTGACCACCCTGGCATTTGGCCTTGCCATGCGCCTGAAGGGGGTATGAAGGTAGCACTTTCCTCCAATGACCTGCGTAACGTGATCACTCACAAGCGTCGGTCAGGAGAGTCGACCAACAGGCATGATGCGTCTCTCACGGGGCATACTTGTGCGGTGGTCACCATCAACTGCTGTTGCAAGGCAGCAGTACCACCAAGGTAGTCAGTCTTCCAGCGACTGCAATCATCGACACCCCTCCGACATCGCCTCGGAATGAAGGTGTCAACAGAAGAGGAGCCAAGGGTCGCTTCATGCGACATAGTCTCCAACTCCTCGTCAATCCGGAAGACGACTGGCAATTCCTCATCTTCATCCAAAAGCCAGCCAAGGAAAACCAAGGCAACTGTCTTGACCTCTGGAGTGTTCGAAGGCACTCGGTCGAGGAAGAAGTTCTTGGAGGAAGCTGGGGGTAGTCAGACCCTTGTTGAGCTTCCTTCCGAAGACGAAGATGTCCAAAGCACAGTTGCGGCGGATCTTCGTCCTCAAGGCGAAGTCAACCTCCCAGAAGCCCCTCAAAATGAGGATGTCCTCCAGGACACGGCTGGGGGTAGAGACGAAGAGGTCCTTCAAGATGGAGCTGAGGGCAATCAGGCCCTTGCAGATGCGCCCGTCGAGAATGACCTCCAGAATGTGGCTGGGGGTGGCCAAGGTGGAACACCAGGAGAGGTGACTCCCACACATGAAAGTGAGGCCGAGAGCGAAGCCTCAACCAATTCATCCACTCCCGGCCGTGTTATGACAGTATACATGACTGGGGGTGATTCCGAGTCTGATGTACCGCCGTAGGACATTGTCCAGCGCATAGACTCATTAGAGGGAGGACTCAAAACCCTCTCTGACTCTATGCAAGCACTGAATCAAGCAGTGTTTGATATACGGTCGGCCTTGACCAGAACACCTTCAACCGGTCCCGACCCAAGAGCCAATGTGGAGTCGAGTGTACCCCTTCAACGGGCACCCTCAAACACAGAAGCACCCCGGACGTCGGAGCCCTCAAACGCTCCACTCCAGATAGTACCACCTTCCCCGACTCCTAGCTCCATGGAGGATGTGGTCCAAATGATCAAGGACTTGCGGGAGCGCTTCGAGTCCAAAAACAGGCAAGAGGAGCGCCAGAAGATGGGCATTCCCCAGCCTTATCCCCTCGAGTGGAATAAGGTGGTTTATCCTCCAAAATATAAACCATAAATACTCACGCCGTACGATGGGAAGGACTCTCCGTGTCGGTACCTGACATATTTCCAGTCACAGACGGGGCATCTTCCAAAGGAGGACGCGCTCCTCACCAGCATCTTTGTTGGGGCTCTAAAAGGGGTGGCGTATGACTGGTACTACAGCCTCCCCGACAATTCTATATCGTCCTTCGACGACTTGACGTGCCTCTTCCTCGATCGCTTCTACGACGGCGGGAAGGACATGACGATGGCATCTCTCACAGAGATACGCCAGAAGGAGAAAGAAACGGTTCGGGTGTTCATCGAACGCTTCCGACAGGCCTGCTTCAGGCTACCTCCAGGCATGCCAGAACATGCGCTCCTCTCCTCTTGCAGCATGAACATGCTGCCTGCAGTGAAGCTCTGGCTCAACTCTACTCCCCCTCTCGATTGGAGCTCCCTGATCATCAAAGCTGAAGTCGCAGAAAAGAAGGCGGCCAATGCACATCTTCTGGGTGTCAGCTTCCCCGTCTTTGATGATAGGAGAAAAAGGTCTGCAGCCAACAACTCCGAACGAGAAGCAAAGGGGAAACAGGCATTGACTGTTAATGCCTCGAAAGGCGCATCTGCGCCTACTCAGAAGCCTCCACTGGCACCGAGACCCAAGGAGGTGTATTCATTCAATAACGAAGACACCCTGCAACTCTTTGAAATACTGAAGCAGGGTGACAAGATCAAGCTCCCGGACCTAAAGCGGCCCGATGCAGTCGGGAAAGTGGACAACCCGAGGTACTGTCACTACCATCGGTTTGTCGGACACCCGACCAAGGACTGCTACGTCCTCAAGAATTATATCCAGCGCATGATCAATGCCGATGTAATCTCCATCGACTATGAAGAGAAGACGGTCTCAGCCAATGTGGTGTCACTTCAGTTCGGCACCTTGCCGCAGACCACCACACAAGATGGGATCGTCCCCATCCCTAAAGCGACAATGGAGGTGGTGAACTTGCCACCTACCCGTGACAATATGAGTGGACTCATCCCACTCACCACATCTCGAGGAGAGGTCCTCTGGGCTTACCCCGACCTCGTCCCCGAGGTGACTCAACCTGTAACCCCCCTGAATTTTCAGAGAATTTTTAAATTTTTTTTTGAAGAATAGCTTGTTAATCTATTTAATTAAATAATTAATAAATTATTTCTAATCAGGTTTTAATTTATATTATAAATATATATATAGATGCAAGATTACTAAATATTGTTATTTGTTAAATAAATGCTGTTACATTAATTATTAAATTATTTATAAACTCTAACCAAGTTTCATATAGATTTATTATTAGATTATATTTATATCAATAATTAAATATATATAGTGTTATTATTCAATTGGTTTTATTTTTAGATTATATATATATATCTATACTTATATAGATGTGGTGTAAATTCCTAGCAACCAAACCCATTCCTTAAGTTTAACCCTAACTTAGGCGCAACCCAGTATGGTCCTATTCATTTGGATCTCCTTCATGCATATATATATATGCATCTACTCTCAACCCTAACCCTAAACTTGCCTCCACACAAACCACCAGCCCCCCTTCATCAACGCCACCCTATCCCTCTCTCTCTCTCGTCTATCTCCTTCCCCCCTCACCCGGAGCCCCGCCGTCGACGATGAGACGCGGCGTTTCCCGCGCCCGCGTGTAGCAGCCGGCGCCCCCCCGCACGCGCTGCACCCGCCCGGCCCCGATCCGACGGCCCCCTCGTCGGCGCAACACCCCCTCGTCGGCGAGCCACCCCCCTGCGGCGTGCAAAGGTAACCCCGCCCCCCCGTGGCGCTGTCACGTGGATTAAATCCTCTTTGCATGCTTTAAACCAAGTTTTAATAATTAAATTCTGAATATTCAGATTATTGTAAGGATTGTTGTGATGAATAGATTGATGATTAATTAGATCTAAATGTAAGAAATCATTGGTAAACATGTAGGGGTTCTACCCTAATTTTCGTGTGATTTAATATTAATTATTGATATTTATTTATATTTAATTATGAAGTTTCAATGTTAGTAATTAATTAAATGTGTTTTCTGTTTTAATTTTTATGTAACATTTTGATTACGAATTAGAGAAAACTTTGTACATGAAAAAGTTTGTATAATTAATATAGTATTTTAAAATAATTTTTCCAGAATTTTTATAATTTAATTTATAATTATTTTATGTGAAAAACAGCGAATTTACACTGTTTAATTAATTCCGTTTTGATGCTTATTATTTAATTAATAAATAATTAAATAATATAACTTATATGGAAAATATAGATTTAATTATAAAGTAAGTTTTGGAAATTTTTCCAGAATTTTATTGGTGTTTAAAATATTATATTTAGATTTATCTTGGAAGTTTTGTATTAATCAAATTGAATATTAAATATTGTTTTCAATTTATCTTATTTATTTGGTTAGTAATTAAATAATACTTATTGAATAGAAAATGTTTGTAATAGCATGTTATTCTGTATAAAAATAATTCCAATATTTATTTACTATTATTTATAATTATTTGGATTTAGTTGAGTAATTTCTAGATTTATTACATAAGTTGAATATATTATATAATTAATTGTTATTAATTATATAAATATTGTAAATTTTGTGAAGTGATATGATTCTATTAGAAATGTGTAAATATGGTATTTAGGAATTTATTTTATGTATTTTAGATATATTTACGAATTTCTAAGACTTAAAAGTAATTTTGAGAATCATGTTTAGGTTTATGTAATAAATTGTGTAATAATTATTTATTGATTTAAATAATTATTAATTTTGTGTTACTACTGTGAATTTAGTTTTAATGATTAAATTTAAGGTTGGTGGTGATTTATTTGGATTTATTTTGAATTATTAAGTACTTATTGTTATTATTCAACTAGTTATTTAATAAATAGTTTAATGGTAATAATTCATTTTTTGTAAAATATATATATAATATATATTTATTATTCTGATATTATTTAGTTTATTATTAAAATAGACTAAAAATGATTTTTAAGGATTTTTACTATTTAAGTTAGTATTATTAGGAATTGTGTATTCATGTGTGTATTAAAATGGTTGGTTAATTGATTATCATTAATTAGTTAATTAATTATTAAATATTTAGTTGTAAATAAATTTCAGAATATAAATGGTATGATAATAAGTATGGTTACCTACTTATTATTATTCATAAAAATTTGATACTAGTTAGCTAGTAGTACTAGATTAATTTAAATTATAGATTACTTAGCAATTAAATGAATTGTTTAAATTGTTTAATTAGTAATTAATTAGAGATAAATTTTGTTTAGGATTATTTGCTTCTCGGGACTCGGACTCTACTTTGGACCCAGATACTCAGTTGCTGGACACAGGCAAGTACACCTTACTTGATTGTATATTTTTGCAGTTAGTTTATGTTACCTAGTTACTTCTCAGTTGTGTGCACGCGTCTAGTAGTAGTGGACTTATCCCGTGTATTGTGAAGGTATGTGGTACCTTTTAGCCGGACACCGTATCATACACGATCACTATATGAGTGAGTTGAGAGCATGGATTTGTGTGTCGACTGATCATTAGCACGTGAGTTCGCGTCTGGTCTAATGGTTGGTACAGGTCTACTTATATATACTATGACATCTTGTATATTATTTGTACCGTGTATACGATACGGATATACATTGGGTGGGGAGAGTCTACTAGTGGTGTATGAGAATTTCTGTTTCCAATGGACGCTGGATGCTCGTCGCCCCTCGTTTCTCAAACCGTAGAACGCTTGGTGGCCGTTTCTTCTTCTTCTCCCCCTCTCATGTGCCACTAGAGATGTCTCGAGTGCATTTTACACATAGATGGTTAGTTTACCTGTCGTATGTTGCATGATATATCCTGTCCTTGTTTGGTTGGGGAGATGTTATGTTACATTTTGTTCTAGTTATTTATATACTGCCCTGTACTATCATGCATGTCGATTTCTTGTGTACTTGTTACGTCCCTCTGAGGACCTGGCACCTTTTCCAGATTGGGACGAGCACAGGTACCGACGGACTACGGAGATTGGAGACTTTTGCTGACGAGGACTTCAATGTTGAGCCTCGTGAGTTTCTTGAGTTCTTAGGTGATTTCTGCTAGTGGCTATCTATTTCTTTTCTGGTTCAGTTGTACTCTTTTAGTAGTTCATTCATACATTTATTGGTGGATTATTTTCCACTAGTCATGACTTGTAGTTTGATTCAGAGTTATTTTCATTCCTTCTAGCTTTATTCTGTGATTTTTCCTGTGGATGAGATTAGTATTTACCTGCCTGTATTGTTATTTAGTTGTTACTTCAGCGTACTACGATCGAGTATAGTCCATTAAATTGGGGTTTTTCTATACTTGATCGTACAGCTGGCATGCCACGTGTTTCTGGTCCCACATATCTTGAAACCGGGGCGTAACATATTTTTAGTGGTGGCCCATGCAGGTCGAGAAAATATTGTTTGGTTACTTTACCATACCAAGCAAGCCTGCATATAGGATTAGGACTATCGTGTCTCATCCACAATTGATTATTTTTATCCTTTGATCTCGTTTGATTTCGACTCATTTCAAACTCCTCGAAATACTTGATCTCTTCTTTTATTTATATCTTCTGACTCTTTGACTTTCTTGCAATTATATCCTTCTCGATCTAATCTACCGTACCCCTTGTTTGTCATGATTGATAGAGGTTTGGAAGATGCTATACTATATACACTCTTGAGTTAACTATATGGCTAGATGGGTTACCTTGGCAGCTAATTATGCGGTTGAGTCTATAATTGAATTCTTGGAAAGTACTAAATATTGCAGGTTGATGAACACCATATTTTTGAAAGATATAATTTTTGCATGAATGATTAGTTAATTCAAAGTTGAGTAGTAATGATATATCAATTTCGAATGATAGTGAAAAAGATTACTTATACTCATATGGGAAAGACTCTCGATGATCGATTTGAGAGGATGATTTAAAGTTTTGATTTGAGTTTTTTTTAAAAAAAAATTCTATGATTGGTTAGAGAGGATATAAAATCAACTTGATGATTAAAAATTTAAATATTCACATTGCTACATGAGATTTAAATTGGTTGATGATTTATGTTGGTTTTCAAAATAGAAGAATAAATTTTTTTTTTAAATTTGAGGATAGATGATTGTAAATAGAAATAGTTAAGAGTTGCCTATGAGATTTATATTTCTTTAAGGATTGAATATTTTGACCTTGATGAAAAAAAAAGGGTTTATTTAAGAAGAATTTAGAAATTTGATGCATTTCATAAAGTGATTTAAAATTTAGAGTTGGGTAATTTTAATCTAAAAATTTTGAGGAGAAAAGAAAAGGATGTTTGTACTATAATAAAGTTTATTTCGAGGATCGATTTAGAAATTTGAGGTATTTTTTTTGTGATTGAATTTTGTTTGATGGAACAAATTTTGATTGAAAAAAAAAATTTGAGATTTAAATCTTTTTTTTAGATTGATAAATTTTTATTGAAGTTTCTTTTGGAAAAAAAAGAAGAATTTAGTATTATGATAATATTTATCTCGGTGATTGATTTAAGTATTTTCATATGAGAGTTACAATCTTTTATATTAGGTAAACTGAATTAAAGTTGAGAAAAAAAAGGGGAAAAATAAAAGGGAGTTGGTGTGATGATAAAAGGATTGGTTGGGTATTTTAAAGTTATAATTATGATTATATGCGACGATCTTAAAGAGATTAAGGAAATTGGTGGATGAATGTTTTGATTTAAAGATTTTATACTGAAGAAATTTATGAAGAAATTTTATTTACAGGAATTTAATTTTTTTTTATCTTGATGAGGAAATAAACATAGAGGATGTTACTCTAATGAGATAGAAGTGTCACACCTTAGTTGCCATATTTTTCATAGCCATGATAGTGATTATATGCAGTTATAGTTAAGTCATCGACCCATGTGACTATGTCTTCTTCTTAAAATTTTATCATCCTTGTTTTCGACCCTAAACTAGTATCATGATTTCCTAATTGTTTAGAGCTATAGATGTCTATAAATTTTTCTTGACCATACCCCAAATCCGTCAACCAGTATATCTTCTCCTATATTTTAGTATTATATTATTAGTATTAATATTAGGAATATCTATTTAGTTGTTTGTTACTTTATCTGTAGACAATATTGGTTGATATTTTCTGTAATAAAAATTTTCCTTCACCTTTAGCTCATGCCACGGTTGCCGAGCTAAATGCTGTAAGGATTTTTTTTTTATTATCTAATTAGTTTATTTTCTTTCCTAATTTACTATTTATCGTGCTGCATAATTCTAGTACTATCGATCCAAAATTTTGTTTTCTTAAGCAATAATGGAAAGCAGATCATTACGTCTTATCCTTTTGAATAGACCAAAGGACTTTTTTTTTTCTCATGTTAGGATTATTATTGCTTCTCTAGAAAATTCTATGTTGTTGCTACAATTTGGTAGGATAAACTTGCTTCCCTAAAGAAACAGTTAGAGGTACTAGTTCAATTCTTATAAGTTGGGTAGTATACCTTGTAGTCTAGCATCATACTTTTCTCAGGACCATTAAAAAATTATAGTTGGATAACACTGACTATATGTTGGTATAAGTATTTAGATTACCTAGACATAACTTTGTGGGTTCCTATCCCTAGCTCAACTAAGGTTAGAGATTCATAGGGCAACTAGAAAGGTCAAATCATTATTTGTGTTTTGGACTTGAACTATCTTGTACTTTCTTTTCTTCTGTACGTTTATTTTTATCGTCTTGACTAATATTGCTGTTATAGCCTAGTTTTTACAAGCTTCTTCTTTTCTCAAGCTTGTTCTTGACACATATTTTATTGGGTGCACCCACTAAAATGTTGTCTAATCAGAATCGGTGCATGATGGTCTGGCCAACCTAGTGCATGTTGATTCGCTTTCCCTATGATTATTTTATGCAGATGAAGATATAGTAAACTTGTCCTAGGATCTCATTTGCGACCGTTTGACAAATTTTGTTTTCTTGAAACATTTATTCGCATTGGACCTTCAAATTTGTAATCGACCCCATCTCCCCTTGAACTCTTCTTTATTCTGCGCCTAGTATAGAATTTCTCTTTATAATCCTTTATTAGCTATGATTTATAGTAGAACCATCTTTCTACTAAGTCAGTTAAGTATACCTTGTATGATATCTTATTTTAGTAATACCCTTAGCACCCTAGTAGCCATCTTAGACTGATTTTAGTCGGACATTTAGCAAATAAAAGTTTTCCTATTATCCTTTCCTTGGTTCATATCATTTGATCCCTTACCATGACTTGGGTAATTGAAGCACAATATTAGGATTTTTCTTCCAATAATTGCACCATTATGATCTAGACAAACCGTACCATACACATGACATTTATGCCCCCCATAAACACACCTTTATGTGCTCTATTTTAATAACTCTACTTGTTTGACAAATCTTTCCCTTAGAATAGACTATTTGTGTCCTCTCCTTATCCTATTAGATTTGACCATGCAATATCGATCTATTCCCTGATCACTTGGAAATCCTATGACCTATGCCGGACCTAGAACATATTCTTGTAGGATATGATGCCAGTTTTGACCCCTCTATAAACCCCCAAGTATCGTTGTAAATTGTCTTGTTGAGTAAGTTACAATTTACAAATTTACTTTTCATTGATTTTCTTATTATTTCTTCGGTATTAGAATTATTTTAAATTTCGAGGACGAAATTCTTATAAGTTGGGTAGATTGTAACCCCCCTGAATTTTCAGGGAATTTTTAAAATTTTTTTTTTGAAGAATAGCTTGTTAATCTATTTAATTAAATAATTAATGAATTATTTCTAATCAGGTTTTAATTTATATTGTAAATATATATATAGATGCAAGATTACTAAATATTGTTATTTGTTAAATAAATGCTGTTACATTAATTATTAAATTATTTATAAACTCTAACCAAGTTTCATATAGATTTATTATTAGATTATATTTATATCAATAATTAAATATATATAGTGTTATTATTCAATTGGTTTTATTTTTAGATTATATATATATCTATACTTATATAGATGTGGTGTAAATTCCTAGCAACCAAACCCATTCCTTAAGTTTAACCCTAACTTAGGCCCAACCCAGTATGGTCCTATTCATTTGGATCTCCTTCATGCATATATATATATATGCATCTACTCTCAACCCTAACCCTAAACTTGCCTCCACACAAACCACTAGCCCCCCTTCATCACCGCCACCCTATCCCTCTCTCTCTCTCTCGTCTATCTCCTTCCCCCTCACCCGGAGCCCCGCCGTCGACGATGAGACGCGGCGTTTCCCGCGCCCGCGTGTAGCAGCCAGCGCCCCCCGCACGCGCTGCACCCGCCCGGCCCCGATCCGGCGGCCCCTTCGTCGGCGCAACACCCCCTCGTCGGCGAGCCACCCCCTGCGGCGTGGCAAGGTAACTCCGACCCCCCGTGGCGCTGTCACGTGGATTAAATCCTCTTTGCATGCTTTAAACCAAGTTTTAATAATTAAATTCTGAATATTCAGATTATTGTAAGGATTGTTGTGATGAATAGATTGATGATTAATTAGATCTAAATGTAGGAAATCATTGGTAAATATGTAGGGGTTCTGCCCTAATTTTTGTGTGATTTAATATTAATTATTGATATTTATTTATATTTAATTATGAAGTTTCAATGTTAGTAATTAATTAAATGTGTTTTCTGTTTTAATTTTTATGTAACATTTTGATTACGAATTAGAGAAAACTTTGTACATGAAAAAGTTTGTATAACTAATAAAGTATTTTAAAATAATTTTTCAAGAATTGTTATAATTTAATTTATAATTATTTTATATGAAAAACAACAAATTTACACTGTTTAATTAATTCCGTTTTGATGCTTATTATTTAATTAATAAATAATTAAATAATATAACTTATATGGAAAATATAGATTTAATTATAAAGTAAGTTATGGAAATTTTTCCAGAATTTTATTGGTGTTTAAAATATTATATTTAGATTTATCTTGGAAGTTTTGTATTAATCAAATTGAATATTAAATATTGTTTTCAATTTATCTTATTTATTTGGTTAGTAATTAAATAATACTTATTGAATAGAAAATGTTTGTAATAGCATGTTATTCTGTATAAAAATAATTCCAATATTTATTTACTATTATTTATAATTATTTGGATTTAGTTGAGTAATTTCTAGATTTATTACATAAGTTGAATATATTATATAATTAATTGTTATTAATTATATAAATATTGTAAATTTTGTGAAGTAATATGATTCTGTTAGAAATGTGTAAATATGGTATTTAGGAATTTATTTTATGTATTTTAGATATATTTACGAATTTCTAAGACTTAAAAGTAATTTTGAGAATCATGTTTAGGTTTATGTAATAAATTGTGTAATAATTATTTATTGATTTAAATAATTATTAATTTTGTGTTACTACTGTGAATTTAGTTTTAATGATTAAATTTAAGGTTGGTGGTGATTTATTTGGATTTATTTTGAATTATTAAGTACTTATTGTTATTATTCAACTAGTTATTTAATAAATAGTTTAATGGTAATAATTCATTTTCTGTAAAATATATATATAATATATATTTATTATTCTGATATTATTTAGTTTATTATTAAAATAGACTAAAAATGATTTTTAAGGATTTTTACTATTTAAGTTAGTATTATTAGGAATTGTATATTCATGTGTGTATTAAAATGGTTGGTTAATTGATTATCATTAATTAGTTAATTAATTATTAAATATTTAGTTGTAAATAAATTTCAGAATATAAATGGTATGATAATAAGTATGGTTACCTACTTATTATTGTATAATTATTATTCATAAAAATTTGATACTAGTTAGCTAGTAGTACTAGATTAATTTAAATTATAGATTACTTAGCAATTAAATGAATTGTTTAAATTGTTTAATTAGTAATTAATTAGAGATAAATTTTGTTTAGGATTATTTGCTTCTCGGGACTCGGACTCTACTTTGGACCCAGATACTCAGTTGCTGGACACAGGCAAGTACACCTTGCTTGATTGTATATTTTTGCAGTTAGTTTATGTTACCTAGTTACTTCTCAGTTGTGTGCACGCGTCTAGCAGTAGTGGACTTATCCCGTGTATTGTGAAGGTATGTGGTACCTTCTAGCCGGACACCGTTTCATACACGATCACTATATGAGTGAGTTGAGAGCATGGATTTGTGTGTCGACTGATCATTGGCACATGAGTTCGCGTCTGGTCTAATGGTTGGTACAGGTCTACTTATATATACTATGATGTCTTGCATATTATTTGTACCGCATATACGATACGGATATACATTGGGTGGGGAGAGTCTACTAGTGGTGTATGAGAATTTCTGTTTCCAATGGACGCTGGATGCTCGTAGCCCCTCGTTTCTCAAACCGTAGAACGCTTGGTGGCCGTTTCTTCTTCTTCTCCCCCTCTCATGTGCCACTAGAGATGTCTCGAGTGCATTTTGCACATAGATGGTTAGTTTACCTGTCGTATGTTGCATGATATATCCTGTCCTTGTTTGGTTGGGGAGATGTTATGTTACATTTTGTTCTAGTTATTTATATACTGCCCTGTACTATCATGCATGTCGATTTCTTGTGTACTTGTTACGTCCCTCTGAGGACCTGGCACCTTTTCCAGATTGGGACGAGCACAGGTACCGACGGACTACGGAGATTGGAGACTTTTGCTGACGAGGACTTCAATGTTGAGCCTCATGAGTTTCTTGAGTTCTTAGGTGATTTCTACTAGTGGCTATCTATTTCTTTTCTGGTTCAGTTGTACTCTTTTAGTAGTTCATTCATACATTTATTGGTGGATTATTTTCCACTAGTCATGACTTGTAGTTTGATTCAGAGTTATTTTCATTCCTTCCAGCTTTATTCTGTGATTTTTCCTGTGGATGAGATTAGTATTTACCTGCCTGTATTGTTATTTAGTTGTTACTTCAGCGTACTACGATCGAGTATAGTCCATTAAATTGGGGTTTTTCTATACTTGATCGTACAGCTGGCACGCCACGTGTTCCTGGTCCCACATATCTTGAAACCGGGGCGTGACACAACCAGAGGTACGCTCTATCTCCAAATCAAAAGGCAGGAAGATCAAGTCTTGCCGCACGGTCTCTTCTTCAACGGAAGAGGTACTTCTAGTGCAGACGCGTGCACAACAGAACGCCCAGCCCGGCGAAGCTGCCGCCGAGGTGGTGCCTCTTGGCACCATCCCTGAGGAGGGCCCGTCTAAACCCTCAGCAGCCAATAAGCAGAAGCAGGTGGAGGCTCGTTTCGACAGACCTCTACGGAAGGAGAATGCTTCGGGGCTAGCCAAGCCCCACAACTTTGACATACTGGCACAACTGGCCAGTACTCCTGCACGCCTGTCTTTGTTTGAGCTCCTGCGTCTTTCTAAAGACTCCCGAGAAGCTCTCTGCGAAGCTCTGAAGGACGCTGAATCCTTTCTCAGTCAGGTCAAGCAGCCTGAAGACCTCCCAACTACTTGTGCGCACTGTCATTATGCGGATGAAGTTATCCCAAACATAACTTTCACCCAACAAGACATGCTGCTCAAGCACCACCGACATAACCGACCGCTGTATTACACAGGGTACATCGGTTCAGTCAAGGTGAGCCGGATTCAGATCGATCCGGGGTCTTCCCTCAGCATCATCCCGAAGGCGCTGCTATCAAAACTGGGGATCCCAATGTACCGGCTGGCGCCCTCCAACACAACCATCAGTGGCTTCATAGCTAGCAAAAGCGAGCCACTGGGCAAGATCCGACTGAAGTGTCACATCGGCAACCTCAAAATTGAGGTGACCTGTTATGTGGTGGATGCCGAGGTCAACTACAATATCCTGCTCGGCCGACCATGGCTAAATGAGTACATGGTGGTGCCTTCCACGCTCCACCAATGCATGAAATATGTATCCACCAACGGCGTCATCCGGACGGAGTTTGCAGACATCGATCCTTTCAAAGGGATTGAAGCCTACTTCACCGATCCCGACTTGTACAAGCCACTTGACGAGGAGGAAGCCAACGATGCTGATGATGAGGCAGAAACGGCAACTAAGCCGGACACGGAGCCTGAGATGACTCCAGACGCCCCTTTGAAGATCCGACTGAAGGGCAAACCACCCCAGAAGGTGCCTCCAATGAGCATCAAACTATCAGGGAAAGCACCGACTCCTGAGGCTCCCCTGAAGATACGCCTCAAGGGAAAGCCGCCTCAAACATCGGCTCCCCTGGTAGCAAAATTACAGGGGAAAGCACCACTCACAGGAGGCGCAGTTGAGGCACCTCTGAAGGTGCGTCTTAAGGGCAAGCCCCCGCAGTCATCCAAGATGCCAGAGAGGGCTCACATAACCCTCTCAGACCCCAAAGTCAAAGCTGTGGTGGATTCTCCTGATCCGACCCCAGTGCTTACAGATGAGGAGCTTGGCGAATATATCTCTGCTGATGTAGATGCACCCTCCTTAGACAATGTAATCCCACGGGATAAGATCTCGTATTTTATCAATAATAGAGTGTCTTTTAATTATTCTTGTCTTCCGCACTGGAATGCCATGTATACATTAGATAACGCTCTACGGTCGTTGCAAACACAAATAACGACTGTCCATCATGTAAATCGAGTAGTCCCGTCTCAAGGAGTCTGTTTCATAGCCCCTCCACGAAGCCGAGACGAAGGATCCATCGTTTTGGGCAAAGTCGAGCGTCATCAAGACCTCCCGCCACTCGAGCCAGAAGCTGATACCGGCAGAGTACAAGTCTATCGGTACACGGATACGGCAAAACACATCATCCAAAAGATGGGCTACGACCTAAAAAGCAACAAAGGCCTAAACTAGGGCAAGGGTCGACGTCTCCCTCTCCGGCTTCTGACACCTAAGAAAAAGCCGCAGGACTACTACAATCGGACTCGACGGGGGGTAGGCTATGTCACGCCGCCAGCAACTCCAGAGAGTTCAGACGCAGAAGACGTAGAACATTCCCACTCGTCCGAAGCATCGACTTGGGATTCCGATACCAGTATCGGATCAGTCTTCAGGAAGGTGCTGTCAGCTAACATGACATCAGCACAACCTCAAAAAGGTGAAGGCGAAGACCAAGCGCCGGAACCCTTCGAAGAAGAACCCTGGGCTCAACGCCTAGGAGAACAATGGGAGTCTCGTTTTGAGTTACGTGAACCTCCTACCGAAGAAGAAGTCGAGCAGATCGACCTCGGGGACGGATCTTCTTCCAAACCCATCTTCATCAGTAAAAGCCTAGAAGGAGAAGACCGAGAGTCTCTAATCCAGCTGGCTAAAGAGTATATCGACGTCTTTGCCTGGAGCTACGAAGATATATCGGGACTCGATCCACAGATCGCAATGCATAGGTTGAACATCTTACCTGATGCCAAACCTATCAAACAACAACAGCGACGTTTCCGTCCGGACATCATGAATGCCATCGATCAGGAGGTGGACAAACTCTTGACCAGCGGCTTCATCCGTGAGAAACAGCACCCAGATTGGGTAGCCAACGTCGTACCTGTCACCAAGAAGAATGGGAAGATACGAGTCTGTATCGACTTCAGGGACCTCAACTCTGCTTGCCCGAAGGACGAATTTTCGCTTCCAATCACCGATGTGATGATCGACAACACATGTGGCTTTGAACGCATATCCTTCATGGACGGGTATTCAGGCTATAATCAAATCAAGATGTTCCCCGATGACGCAAAACACACGTCATTCAGGACTCCGAAGGGTGTTTTCTGCTACACAGTGATGCCTTTCGGCTTGAAGAACGCCGGTACAACATACCAACGAGTTATGAGCACCATCTTCCGTCAACATCTTCGTAAGACAGTCGAATGCTATGTTGACGACATCGCAGTTAAGAGCCGCCTCAAAGGAGATCACCTACAGGATCTGAAGACAGCCTTCGATCTCATGCGGGCACATCAACTCAAAATGAACCCCGCTAAATCCTTCCTGGGGGTTTCTAGCGACAAATTCTTGGACTTTGTCATCACGGCGAAAGGCATTCATGTTGATCCCGAGAAGACCAAAGCCATCCTCAACATGGACCCTCCGAAGAATCTTCGAGAACTTCGGGGCTTACTGGGACGTCTGGCATACATCCGGAGGTTCATAGCAAACCTCTTCGGCAAATGTCAACCCTTTACTCAGCTCATGAAGAAGGGAGTCTCTTATGTCTGGACAGAGGAGTGCCAAAAGGCTTTCGACGACATCAAAGCCTACTTGACGAGCCCACCAGTCCTGGTGGCACCTGTCGCTGACAAACCATTTCTCCTCTACGTTCGTGCCATGGATCATTCCCTTAGCGCTCTGCTGGCTCAAAACAGCGATACAGGCTATGAGCAAGCAGTCTACTACCTCAGTCGAACGCTCATCGGGGCCGAACACCGGTATAACCCCGTTGAAAAGGAGTGCTTGGCTTTGGTGTTTGCCATCCAGAAGACTCGTCATTATGTTTCGGGCCAGACAATTCATGTCATTTCCCGAGTCAATCTGCTCAGAGTCCTTATGACGAAGCCAGGTTCATTGAACTCCCGGCTAGCCACATGGGCGATCTTGCTAACACCGTATAATATGGTGTTTGTCCCGCAAAAAGCTGTCAAAGGTCAAGCTCTGGCTGACTTTTTAGCTGCACACCCCATCCCAGAATCCTCAAAACTCTATGAAGACATCCCGGATGAGGTCCAAGAATCCAACGTCACCGAAGAAAGCTCCGTTTGGTGGATGTTTTTCGATGGCGCTTCAAGAACAGGCCCCAAAGGCCAAAACATCGCAGGAGTGGGGGTAGTCTTAGTCTCCCCCGATCAGTTGGTCATCCAGCGTGCTTACTCCCTTTCGAAGCCGTGCTCCAACAATGTTGCCGAGTACAACGCACTCATCATGGGACTCCAGCTCGCACAACAGCTGGGGTGGACCATCTGGAAGCCTACGGTGACTCAAAACTCGTCGTGAACCAGATTCGGGGGCAGTACGAGGTTCGCCATGAAGATTTGATCCCTTACCATGAAGTTGCATTGAACATCATTTCAACCTTCACCGGGTTCTTCATCGAACACGTACCTCGTCTACAAAACTTGGAGGCTGACGCTCTGGCTGGCCTCGCAGCCTCATTGGCAGCGCCCTTTGGGACTCAACACTATGTCACGGTAACTGGCCGAGACTTGGTTTGTCCTAGAAACAACCTATGCTTACGAGTGGCTCACGCCATGCCGACGAACACTGGTGTTAATGTCCGAGACTGGAGGTTCCCGTTCATCGACTTTGCTGTCTACGGAATCCTTCCAGAGGACCCGAAGGAAGCCGTCTCAGTCAGGAGACGCTCTCTTCGATTCTACTACGATACAGCTACCAAAATGCTGTACCGACGCTCCTTCGATGGGCTCCTCCTTCGATGCCTGTCCAACGAAGAAGCAGCCGAAGCTCTTCGAAAAGCTCATGACGGAACTTACGGAGCTCATCAACCCGGTCCTAAGTTGCAGGATCGACTGCGACGTATGGGCTACTACTGGCCAACCATGGCCCCCGACGCTGTTGAATATGCTAAGAAGTGTCATGCATGCCAACTTCATGCAGACTTCATATATACACCGTCTGAACCACTACATCCTACAGTCGCCTCCTGGCCCTTTGAAGCCTGGGGCATTGACATTGTGGGACCAATTACCCCTCCTTCATCAAGAGGACACCGCTTCATCCTGGCCATCACCGATTACTTCTCCAAATGGGCAGAAGCAGTCCCACTGGCGGAAGTAAAGAGCTCCAGGGTGGTCAGCTTTATCAAACACCATGTCATTTACCGTTTCGGAGTACCCCGGCGGATCATCCATGACAATGGTCCTCAGTTTATCAGCCACATTTTTAGCAGGTTCTGTGACAAGAATCCCATTTAAAATGTGGCATCCACCGCCTACAATCCGGCTGCAAACGGGTTAGCAGAAGCGTTCAACAAAACTATCGTTAGGCTGCTCAAAAAGGTCGTGTCATCTAACAAACGTGACTGGGACGAAAAGCTTGGCGAATGCCTTTAGGCCTACCGTACAACGGTACGGACCCCAACAGGCAACACACCATTCTCCCTGGTCTACGGGAGCGAAGCAGTACTGCCTCTCGAGATCCAGATGCCCTCACTCCGCGTAGCAATAACGAATAAACTCACAGAAGAGGACAATCAACGTCGTCATCTGCGGGAGCTGGAGGCACTTGACGAAAAGCGTCTCTTAGCTCAACAACGTATCGAACTCTTCCAAGCCCGTACCTCACAGACTTTCAACAAGAAGGTCAAACAGAGAACTTTTTAAGTTGGCGACCTGGTTCTGGCAGTCAGGAGGCCGATGGTGTTAACTCACAAGACACCAGGAAAGTTCGAGCCCAATTGGGAAGGACCTTTCATCATTGAGACGGTATACTCAAACGGTGCTTACCGCCTCGCCAAACCCAATGGGGACTTGTTCATGATGCCCATCAATGGCAAGTTCCTAAAGAAGTACTATTCTTGACATCCTTCAGACATGTACTTCCCCAAAGAGGATCTGTGGGCCCAATCATCGGGGCTCACACACAATCTCCTTCCACAAATTCATACGCTTCTGGAACCCAGCTGTTCCGTGGCATCCTTCAGAAGAAAGACAACCACGTCCACATCACCTCTGAGTTGTTCCTCTTCACCCTACAAAGCGGAATCTTACACTACGTAAGCTGACGCTACCCTTCATGTTTACCACGTCCATATTACCTCTGAGTAAACATCTCGTACAAACAACTCCTGCGTTGTCGTACATTGATCGCAGAACTTCCACGTCCACATCACCTCTGAGTTGTTCAGCATATCCCCCAGGATCATTCCTACCACGTCCATAATACCTCTGAGTAGGAAGATTCTATCATTTTGAACCCAATGATTGCCATGTCCACATCACCTCTGAGCAAACATGTTGGTTCCTTCTAACTTATTATCTGTACTTAAAAACTAAGGTGCGCAAAAGATAATAGGTCCACACAAATCATCAAGTTTATAATAACAAAAATGAACACATCATAAAAAAAGGTTGTGTACTTCTTTATTTTCTAAAAAAAAAGAGAGAGTACAGAACTACACTATCCCCCAGCAAGGGTTGCAAAAGAACATAAAAAGGGAAGAAGCTACAATCCCTGAACTTCTCCAGGGTGGGCTGAGAGCTCTCTGACTCGACGTCTTAAGTCGGCTGTACGGGTCTCCACAGTCGCCAGGACTCGACGCTCAGCTTCTTGACGCATCAATTCAACAGCCTCAGCGGAAGTTTCGCTCTCATGCTTCTCATCAAGCTGTTGTCGCTGCTGAGCCAAGGCAAGAGTCCGCTGAGTAAAAGTTGCTTCCTCCTTCTTGAATGCTGCGTGTTCAGCCCGGACACGTTCGGCATCTAACTGGAGTCGGGCCTGTTGGTCCTCAAGGCGGCGCATCTGGGTGTTGATCTCTACGATGTTAGCATCCAACGCAGCTCGCGTTTCTATCGTCTTCTTTATGGACTGAGATAACTGCTCTACCGCAGCCTCAGTCTCAGCCACCTCGCGCTCCCAAATGCCCACAGTGGCCTGGTAGGAAGACTCGATCTCGGCAATCAACTGCCCCTTCTCCGCATCTATCAGGACGGAGAGGTCATTTCGCTGGATGCGCTGAAGTTCCGCAAGCCGCTCGTCCAGCTCGATCACCGAAGCCTCCAGAATTTCGGCCATATGGTCGTGGCCTTGGTGAACGCGGATCAGCTCGATACAGGGCATTGCCAGAGTTCTTGTCGTCGCAAAGCTCCCGTTGGCATCCATCACCGCAGATACACCCCTCTGAAGTATTTTGTACACCCCCTCGACGAGGAATTTCATATATTCGTCTGCGTCCGCCAGTACCTGCGGTGTCATAGCAGGAGTTGGAGGAGCTACCACAGTTAGCGGACCGAAAGAAGATCCGCCAACCTCAACCTGCGAGGCTTGAACCTCGGCATCAATAGGCTCTTCATCGACAGGGGCCAGACTGCTAGCCCGAGGAGTCGAAGCAACAGAGGAAGTCGGCACAGGCGTCGAGATAGTTTCCTAAGTGGAAGGAGCAACAGAGGGTTCCACACCCTTGCCTTCTCAAGCCCGGAGGAACCACCGACGTCAACAGCCACCTCTTCTACCCCCAACGTCCTATCAGCAACCAGTACCTCCCCCGGTAGAACGGGAAGATCAACACTCATCTCCTGGCCCGCCCCGGGAGACAGGACCGGCAGAAGGGTCTCATCCTTCTCAAGTCCCTCTACAGGGACAGAATCTGTCGCTACCTCCTGATCGGTAGCCACCTCAACTTCCACGGTTGAAGCTGGGGTAGGACTCGGTAATGATATAGCCGACCTCCCCTCATCATGACAAGGAGGGGAATCAACCCTCTCCTCTGTCCCAACCATATCTGTTGCCCCCGCAACAGACTCTTGCAGCTCTGGAGCAACGTCATCCGAAGGCGACGAACTCCAATCCACCTCATCATCAGGATGCCTCGAGTCTGTAGGACCCTCAACGTCCAAGGCCTCTACGACAGACTGTACCTTCCCGGAATTTGTTGTAACCTCAAAGACAGGAGATACTAAAACCTCCGCAGGAACGTCTTCGGGACCCTCCTCCACGGGAGACATTATCATCGGTGGAATGCGCTCTTCAGAAGAGCCTGCCACCTCCTTTGGTTTACTAGCACCCGGTTTTGAAACACGGGACTTCTTCTTCGACGATCCCTGCAAGAAGAAAAGCATAAGTCACCACAATGACAAAATGAATTAGAATTATGGAGCACTCCTTACCTCAGCAGGAACTGATCCCGTTGGCGTTATAAGTGGTACTTCCGTAACCTTTGGAGTCGACGACTTTCTCGACCTTTTCGATACAGAAGAACCAGCTTCTGTGTCAGCCCGCCTCTTCCCAACAGACGGATCTCTCACTGGTGCTGCAGCAGCAGTTCGATATCCCGCCAATTCTGGTGGACGATATGATCGGGCTGCCATCAACATATTCGCCGTGGCCTCCAGCTGAGTTCCAATGATGAAACTAGTCTCCCTGTCATAATCAGGAGACGCAGCATTCATAATGAAATACAGCTTGGCGGCCGAATATAGGATCTGCGGCCGAGGGTTGCGGACTGGCGTAGTAAAATTAACGCTAGTGCATCCAGCGTTATAATACTGCCAGCCCCGGGCTCCATCCAGCAAACTCCCGATGACGCCTAGACTGCTACTGGGATTCCGCAGCATTAGCTGGGTATAGCCAAATTGACGAGCAAATTGGCTTGGTAGATATGGCTCCAGATAACATCTATTCTGGTTACGGTAGACCAGGTGAGAAGGCCGGATACTTTGCAACCAACGAAAACTCCATTTCGGTAAAGTGACTGCATCTTCGCCAGAGTCAACTAAATCTTGGTCGGCCTCGAAATCTTTGAAGATCGGGCCAACCTTGACAATCTCCCACCCCTGAAGGTAGGACAAGACTCTCCTGCAAACGGGGACGCCAGTGTATAACCACTTCCTCTTGTAGAAGCGACGGATGAAGGCATCCCCTTCAACATGATCCTCCTCCGGACCGGGACTCATCACGTTCGGATGATGCAAAATCAGCCACCCCATAAGATAATGGAAAGGCAGCTCGGCCCGGGGAAAGTTGTCATTGTTACCTTTCTCGTGGATCACATCATCAGCAAAAGACCTCAAACCACGCAACAGGTTGCACACCAACGCGGGGAGGAGAGCTAAAGGTTGTCCAAAAGCCAGCTTCACGGCAGGCAAAATAAGATTCCGATGTACCCTCTCTACGGCACCGGATCCACCTGCAAACACGCAATCCCGGAGCCATATCATCAAGTAGGCTGTCAACACTGCCTTAGATGACATCCGGTGCCCACAGTGCCAGAAGCAGCTATATGTATCCTTGCCGCTCTCATCCGAATGTGGGGTCGTCTCGTCCAGCCGACTTATTTCAGAAGTCACTTCCGCGGGCTTCAGTCCCTGCGGAGTCGTAAACCGGATCCTCGAAGGATCTGCCAAATCCTGCTTAAAGACATAGTCCCTCCAAGCAGTCACATGAGGCTGGGTCTTGCCCTTATCCCTCCGGTGCATCAGATAATGGTGGCTCGTCACCTCTTTAAATACAGCCATCATCTCCGGGTCCTTATCTTCCAGAACCTGGATCTCCTCATTTGACGGAAAATATTCCTCGTACGGCTCCGAGCCCCAAGGAAGCTTAGACACTTCGTACATCTCATGGAGACCCAACCCCAACTCTCCCACCGGAGTGAAGAAGCTGCCAGTATGGGCATTGAATAATTCCAAGAGCGTAAGGAACATAGGCTTATTGAGATCCACACCTGCCTGCGTAGCCCGAATGGCGGCTGTCAGCCCAATCTCCCTAAGCTCAACTTTGAACCTTGAAAGCACCCAAGTGGTCAACTCGTCCCACCTCGGAATGTAGTGACACCAACCTTTGACTCTAAAGTCACCTATCGGATACATGACCTTCGCTGTCAGCATCCGATTTGCAAAAATCGAGGCACTGAAGGGAAACGTGTCGCTTGGGACTTCACTGTAGAGGCTCCCAGGACGTAAGGCTCGGCAACTGAACGAGGAACCGGCTCGTGAAGCAGCCAAGGTATCTCGCTGGTTCGAGGTGGCGTCGATCGAAAGGGTACCTCCCAAGGCCCCTCCTTGAGAAGGAGTAAGTTCCCAACCCATCCTTCTCTTCGAAGCTAAACGATAAAAGGCCGTCAGCGGCAACTGGCGGTCAACCTGCCACATGTATAGAACCATGCCTTTGGCAGAAAAGAACCAATCTTCTTTGATCTTCAGTATTTTTGCTTCAGAAGAGACTAGTCGGTCGCTAAACAGAAAGGCAGGTTTTAAGAAAGTCACATCTTCAGATTCAGCAGATTTTAGCTTACCACTCTGTATCATACTCTGGAGGAAAAGCGGCAAATGGTTCTAGATTTGCAGCATTCTCTCCTGGTGTTGGTTCTGTAAGATAGCATCCTTTGTAGGGTTGATCACCGCCTCATCAAAATCAACTCCCATTTGGCAAAGAGAAGCGTCCAGGAGGACCTCATTCAACAAAGGGATTGTCATCGACACTGGCACAACAAAAGTGGAAGTCAGGCAAAAAGACAAAAGGTGTCAAATAGATTGGCGCATCATCAGGGTGTAAACCCATGCGCGTCAGCATTGGAGCTTCGGCGCATCATCAAGGCGTGAGCCCATGCGCGTCAGCAAAGGCTTCGGCGCATCATCAGGGTATAAAACCCACGCGCGTCAGCGATTAAACCTCGATGCATAATAAAGGCCTAAACCTATGCACGTCGGCGGGTTAAAACCTCGGCGTATCATCAGGACAGAAGTCCATACGCGTTGGCAGCTTTGAGTTAGGGCACAGTATGGCCCAAAACTTGTGTGAAAGAGATGATACCCACCCGACACCTCGGGACGAACATCGACTGGAGTCGCAAGGGTGATAGGTGCATCCTCGTCGACAAACTCCTTCGCTTTCTCCTTTCCCTTGCCAGCACCGCCGCGAGGAGTCTTGGGAGCCATTCTCTCAAAGAGGAAGAAGTTAGGGTTTTGAAGAAGAACTCTAAAGGAGGCAAAGGCACAGAGCAGAAGAACTCTCTCTCTCTCTCTCTCTATCTCTCACCTATTTATAGGCAGTGGTCGCACGCGTGAACCAATGACGAGTGATCTCAGCCGTCACCTCGGGTTCTGTGAAGAGATAACAGCAAATACAACCAAAAGATCATCATTAATCTTTTCGGTTACCAAGGCATCATCATATGCATTAACTGAGAGGAGCATGCGCCCGAACAGGCATGCGCCCAATGACCATCGCCCTGATCGCCATGCTTCTTATTCAAAGTATTCCAAAACTTATTCAAAAGTTTTGAAAACTTTGAAGGGGGTCTTGTAGAAGCATAGAATTTCACAACCAGAAAGCCCATGCGCCAGACACTACATGCGCCAGAACTCGGACAAAATACTTCACAGCAAAGTCAATAAGTATAGACATTTGAAGAAGGACTTTTTATTTATATACAAAAGTCTATTACATGTCTAGAAAAGGTTGTACAAAGGAGAATTTCTACAAAGGAAAGATCCTAAGTCTACAGCCAGCGGCCACCATGCGTCTCCAGAAAGGCGCAGCAGTCACCATGCGCCGCCAGTTAGGCGCAGCAGATACCATGCGCCTCTAACCAGGCGCATCCCACCATCTCTTCAGCAGCTCAGTTATGTGCATCCAGCCCAGTTATACGCATCCTTTCAGCAGCCCAGTTATGTGCCGCTCTTCCAGCCAGGCTCACCTGATAAGTGCTTCGATTAAACAAAGCATTTAACCCTCTGGCTGGAACCAAGGAAGAGAAGAGCACCGCAAGTCTGGGGAGGCTTCAAAAGAGCCTCCAAAGACCAAGGAAGATCGTAATCGAAATACGGCTAAAGGAGCAGCTTTCAACACAACCAGAGTAGACGATACCCACTTTGAAGGAAGAAAGAGCCTAGCACCGCCATTCCGATCTACGGTCCTTCCAGAACAACAGAGACGAGGCCCGAGCATCCCAATCATTGGGTGCAACAGGCACCTTCCGCCTGCCTCAGAAGCCCTCGACTCCGTCTTTTGGATGTAACAGTCACCTTCAAGTGCATCAACGACGACATGGCGTCTCATCTTCACCCTCGGGAATACTTCGTCAATAGAATGCACCCGAATACCCAAGTTCATATCGGAAGTACGTAAGGGAACGAAAAGCAAACCTTCCCTCCATGCCACTATTTATAGGCCGGGCAGATCGAACCCACACGCCAAGTGGATGGCCCTCCGAATTCTGTGCAATGAACTCACATTAAATGGATGAATCGGACGCCTCGACTTCAGCCAAACGGCTATTTAAAAGCACTCGAGAAGCGAAACAGCCGCATCATTAAAGACGTGTCGGATGCGCCGGCTGGACAGCACATCACACCCCTTCAAACACCAAGCGCCTGCCACAGATGCGCCCTGTACCAAGCGTATCACAGAGGATGCGCCCTAATACATCCCCATACGCCTAGTGGAACGTCAACCAACGCGCCCACTCAGCTGTCCATCGAATGTCACCAATATTAAATGCTGAACTGACAGAGTTGGCAGCACGCCTCCCCAAGCCTGAACGGTTGACAGCTTTTGCAGAAAATAAAGCGTCCACAACGTCAGCATCATCATGACTTTACCCCGATGGCTACTGCCATGGGGCCACCCAACCATCCGCATGCGCCTCCCAAAGCCATGCGCCTCAGACCCTTCACTGATCCCTAAAGACAGAAGAAGAGTCTCCAGTTGAAGCTTTGCATGCGCCTCAAAAGCCATGCGCCCCCAGACTGATCTCTGATCCCGAAAGATAGAAGGAAAGTCGCTCGCATGCGCCTCAAAAGCCATGCGCCCAGAACGGTTCGTGACTCCTAAAGGTCACGAACCAAAATCTCATCATGCGCCCAATCCAAGGCGCATCCCACCAAATCATCCCCCCATCAGATCCGAGATCTCCGAGCCATGAGTCGACGACACGTGTCCTTTGACTCAACTCATCCAAGATTTCAGCAACAGAAAGATCTTCTTCTTTGCTCCGTACCGTCTCACAACAACAGTATGAAGAATTCAACCCCTCGAGTAGGGCACATCATCCATGCGCCTCCATCAGCAATCTCTACGTGGCGTCCCCATGCACCAGCGTATCCTACATATGTGCGCATGAGCAGCCAACCTGCCCAGCTATAAATAGAGGAATCATTTCCTTCTTCCACACCTACACAGGGACAACGCACAGAATCCACAACGAAAGAGAGACAGACACTCAACGTCTTCCTCCTCTCGACAAGCTCCAGCACCCAGAGCAATCTATACCTTCAGAGAACCGATAACCGTCGTCAGCCCGTCAACGGAGTCAACGCATTACCACTCGCTCCATTGGCACTAAGGACCCAGATTAAACAAAAGTGTACTCCTAGGACTACATCTAAGTCCTATATTGTAACACTGTTTTGTTTGTGTTAAAGTTTTCAATCAAACAATTTTAATGGCAAACAAATGTAACTCAATAAAACTCACCATGGAGATCAATAGAATGGTACAATATAGCAAGTAGAACTGAACAGAGAAATAATAGAATATAATATAAATATGCACTAACTATGTGTACATGTGCAATTGGACGTTATCAACATGTGGAAACTAATATAATCAGGCATATAAAATATATATGCTATCAGTCACCAATAATCAGGAATGTCTAATGACAATACTATCAGTCACGCAATAATCAGGCATGTATGACGACAATGCTATCAGTCACGTACGAAATGGTCTCAGGCATACAGAGTATGCTATCAGGCAATATTTGTCCAATATTAGCCTATCACATGTTTCTAGAACGTCCTCCACCCGACACAAGAAACTATGCAAGCAAGCAATCAATCGAGAACAAGTAAAATAATGACACAATAACAAGTGTAAGTGCAATGCATGCAATGATGTTAATACTGAGTACATGTACTTGCCTTGATTTCCGAGATTTGTCCAAGTCTTCTAGATCACCTAAAATAGAGAAATAATATTTCTTAGAGCTTCTAATCATTTCTAACTCCTTCTCCTAATTTGGTTTTCTAGCCATTAACTATTAATTAATTGGTCGGCCCACTAACTAAAATCTCATAGACTGACTCACTGGCCAAGAATAACCTTATCTAGTCTGAGGATTATACTAACATAGGCAAAACCCACACCATTCCAATTATTCTCTAATAGCTCACCATAAAATCCCTTTGATCAATTAAGTCCAAGGCTTCCTTATAATAACCAATACAACTAACAATATATCCGGTCAAAACCATTTAAAATCTTCTATAAAGTCAATTCCCTTGTCTAACTCTCAATTATGGAATACTAACATCTGCATCCATCACCTTAATTATATTGAACTGGTCTCGATACTGTATCGAACAAGAGACGGTGCCCTGAAACTGAGTCCGTTCCAGATTTAGACAATATCGAACGTGCTTCCATAGAACAAAACCTTCCTATCAAACTGTCCATAATGACTGTAGAAAAATTATACCTGAGCTCGGAAGAGATTACGTGTGTCCCCCGGGTTTCCATGGCACAATTTGCGTGTCCAAACTTTATGAATTGTAACCGAATTCCTGATTCAGACATTAAATCAAGCACCATGTGTGCAAGGATGAGAATTCAAGCGATCAAATACATTTGAATTAACTCGACTCCAAAATTGGAGAAAACGATCAGAACTCACCAATGTCTCAATCAAGATCCAAGGAAACAAGGAATTCGAATCAAATCTATTCAAAGAACCATATAAGACTCTTTCAAAAGTAATCCCGCCAGCAAAAATTCAATGTTCCCAGGAAAATTTGCAAGGAAGGAGGAAGGTGAAGATCTTACCGATTGAGCCGATCAATCAATCGAACGATCCAGAGCGAGCTCGCGCCCACAACTGCCATGGAGACGGAGACGACAGAGAACTCAAACGGAAGGCCCGGTCACCGCCATGGTCGATCCCTCGAACTTGGAAGACGCGAACACACTACTTACTGTGAGATCGGACGCCGATCTTTCGTCTTCATCACAGAGCACGGAGTTGAGCTCCACTCGCCATGGTTGGGGCTCGACAAGGAAGAAGAAAGAGGAGATGAGAGTAGATTTTGGCAGGGCTTTGCCGAGGAGAATGTGGATGAAGAAGAAGGGATCGGTGGTCCTATTTATAGGCACGGCGGCGACGGGCAGGCTGTTGGGCGGTCAGGTCGGGCAGCGACGAGGCGGTTAGGCGGGCAGGCGAGGTGGTTAGGCCGTTGAGAATCGGTTAGGAGAAGCTTCTGGAGAGGGCTGGATCTTTCTCGACGCGTCCGTCATCGTCGTTGTCGTCGGCGGCGGCTCTCAGCAGAGCAGAGGAAGCGGAGGAAATTATTTGAATGGAATGAAAAGAAATGGTTGAGTGAAAAGAGAAGAAGGTTTTTAAACCAACGACTATGAATGGGTTAATGGATTGTGGGTTACGGGTTTGCGGATTGGGGGTTAGACCCGCGCCCCAATAGGCTTGGCTGGGCCGGGCTGAGTTACTAGGCTGAATACAATAGGAATTAAGGAAAAAAATTCAATAGACTTAATAAACTATTAAATGGTAAAATAATTTATAAAATTAATAATTAGTGAAAAATTATTAAGTCAATCAAATTATTGTAAAATACCTTAATTATAAGAATTTTTAGAAAATACCAATAACCATTAGTAATAATTAACGATAAATTCTTAAATTAATTCTAATAAAATCATAGAAAAATACTCAATCTATTTATTCAGGAAAAATGGAGTTACAGGTTTCCAAGGAAATAGGGGGAGTTATGGTGGTGGTGTGTGTGTTTGAAAATAAAGAGAGAGATAGAGAGTATGGTGATGTGACATGTAGTGTGTGGTGTTTTGTAGAAATAGTTGGTGTTGTGTGTTTAGGTAGGGATGAGAGAGGGTGTCATGGTGCTTGGGTTGTGTCCAATTGAATTGGGTTGGGTCACAATTGAGCTAATTGGATCTTAGTAATTAAAATGACTTAAATTAGCCATTTATAATCATGGATAAATAAATAGTACACGGGAACTCAATTGGATGGGACACAAGTGGCATGTATGTAGTAGGCTCAAAATGGTCCTTGTCCATGTCTTGGGTTGACAAGTTTGGGTCTAACGGGTGTCCCTAATTTAAGTTGGAAATAAATGTGACTCCGTGGGATAAATCGAGATTAGGTCAAACGTTAGGAAAGTTGTACGATAAAAATGAAGCACAAGATGGTGTGTCTGAGTAGGACACGAAGGTCATGGGTGTAGAGTGTCTCGAGTAAATCATGTATGACAAGTTGGTTTGGAGAAAATGAATAGCCTTGTGCTCCTAATTTGAAAATCATGGTAACGTGTCGACAATAATAAAAAATAAAAGTGGGAAATTATTAATAACTTAGAAAATCATAACTAATCATTTTAAATTCCTAATTGCTCTAATTAAATCTAATAAAATTTTTAAAGAGCTTACACGTATATTTTTTTGGTAGCCCATGCAGGTCAGAGCATATCGTATCAATTACGTAACTGTACCGATACAAGCCTGCATAGAGGATTAGAAATTAGGATCTCATCCACATGACTTAATCACATCCTTTTACTTTATTTCGAACACTCATTTTACTACCTGATTTGTATCCAGTTTGATCATTTTCTACTGTAATCTTATTTGATTGTGCATTGATCTTGCTTCTTATAATCCTTATTTGATCGTGCGTTCAATAATTGTGATAAGATATCGCATCCTTAATTCTTCCAACTTCGTTATCAGAGATCATGCTTTAGTTATAATTTCGAGGACAAATTTCTTTTAAGGTAGGTAGAATGTAAACCCCCAAAAATATTAATTAATATTTTGGATGTTTTTTAATTTTTTAATTTTTTATTATTATTTATTTTAAATATTATGCTTCGAAGATAAAAAAAATTCTTTAAATTCTATAGAAGGGAAATCACAGGTATTTTTTGAATATTAAAAAGGTTTTTAAATAAAGATTTTGAATTTATGTAAATATACTTTAATTTATTTGGATAGCATCGAATATTATTTAAATTATTTTGAAGATATTAAATGTTATTTTAAAATTATTAGTGCGATAGATTATTGATTAGATTTATCTAATTTTAAATTTATTAATTAAAATTTCTTGATAAGTATCAAATGTGGCTTAAATTATTTTGGTAATATTAACTGTTAATTTGAACTATTATTCAAGATTTGATTAATATTAGATTGATTTAAATTTTACTTGCTTTCGAATTATTGGATATTATTGACATTACTTGATATATAAATTTTATTATTGATAGTATTATTAATTAGTATTTTGAACTATTATTGTTTATGATTAAGATCTGATTAATCTACTTTAGATATTAAAAATTATTTTAAATTATTGGTATATGATCATTTATTATATTTTGAATCAATTGTTGATTTGGGATTAGATTAACTTAGTTTTGAATATTTTATTTGAATTATTATTGTAACCAAATAATATATTTAGATTTGATTAATAAAGTTTTAAATATGTTTTTGACTTAAATTTTTGTAAAGATTTGATCATTGGTTTCTTAATCCATATCTATTTAGGAAGTCTATATTTATTTAAGGAATGTTTTTCCCCTTCCAATCTAATCCTAATTTAATTAAGTAACAGCTACTCATTATATATACCCTACTGAACTTATAAACATCTCTCATCTTTCCTTTCTCAAATTTCTCTCTTTTTCATCCAAAATAGTCCAAATTTTCTCATAAATTCAGTCTCATTTTTCAAAGGTTGTAACAACTTCGAATGAGACATAACTCCTAACTAGGGACTCCGTTTGACCTTCTGTTTTTTTAACCGTATTAAGGTTAGCTTCGTTAATCTATAACTTATTATAAAAAATTTATAATATATTATTCTATAAAAAATTTTGACTGCCAGTTGTACGAAAGTCGACACGTCGCACTATTTTGGAGATTTTGGGAGATCCTAAACTAAGTTTTGTGATCCGTTTGATATTTCGAAAAGTTGAAATGATGATCTATAGCACGCAAATATCTTCAAAAATTAATTTTAAAGTTTAAATTTTATTTTGGGCTAATGTATATTTATATTATTTTATGGTATGTAAAATAAGCTTTTGAACTTAAAAAAAATAATTCTAATATTTTCTACCTAATTAAATTATAGTTTTTTCACTAAAAATGGTATTCCTAGATTTTTAAAATATTTATCTAAAATTATTTTAACTAATAAAATATAGTTTCAAGTATTATATATATTTTTAAAATTAGGTTATAAATACTTTTCCTAAATAAATATATACATTTTCTTATTAAGAATTTTCTTTTAAAAAAAGTTTTATATTATATTGGATTGATTTTGATCGTGACTAATCGTATTTTCTCTTTTTTTTAGCAAAATCGGACTACTTTATATTGACCTGGCTAGTCGAACCAATCTGGATATTGTCAGATCATTGCACAACCTCCAGGCAAGTATACCTTGTCTTTTTACAGTATATTACATGCTAGTCATTTTTTCTTCATTTCACATGTTTCTAACCAGTGTTCTCTTTTATTGTCTGTTATTTGTATTACTTTTTGTTTGTTACAAGTCATTATCTAGTTTTCTTTGATTGATTTGTTGATATGTATTTTCTCTCATATTTTGCATACTAGTTAATTAGTTGTCACATTGATATATCGTCCTTATTCATGTTTTGGCATTATCGTTCATACTAGATTTATTCTCACTTGTACCTTGTCGAAAGTCCTATCGTATCATTGGACGAGTGTGCCATAATTGAACTGCTATTCCTATTTTTGTTTATTCTTAACCTGAGAGTCCATGCAGGGACGAGGGTTGATTGCTTGAAGCTATCCTGAGAGTCCACACTAGGGGCGAGGGATGGTTATTGTTCAAACCTAAGAGTCCACACTAGGTATGAGGGTTTGGTAATTCGTTTGACCTCTTGTCATGTGTTCACCTAGGAACTTGGCATTTGTTATATGTTTTCTTTGTTTCTTTTCCAGCAGTTCCTTTATGCGTAGTTGTTCTGTCTGCTTGTATAGTTTGTTGCTTGATTATTGTGTTTCCTTCCTTGGATGCATGTATCATTGTTACTTAGTTATTTTCGATTCCTTGTTGGTTATTATTTATGCATGTTAATACTGTTAGAAAGGCATATTTTTATTTATCTTATTATGTCCCCTGAGGACCTGATGGTCGATTCAAGTATAGACGGTCGACATGATCTCGAGGAGTACGACCCGAACTGGATATTCCTTTGTGGACCATATGACCTTTTCGTTAGATAGTGGACCATGTTTTTTTTTATCTTCTTTATTGGATTCCATCCTTTACAGTTTGGTAGTGGATTTGTCTCAACTAGGCAAATATTTCATTCTACATTATAATTAATATAATTGATTAGTCATTTCTTTTATTTATTGTTGTGGATGAGATTTAGTATTGCATGTAACTACTCATGAGCTGGAGCTCTTATATTACAGCTTATGTATGTATATGCGGATCCCATGCATTGGAGTAGTCTTCGTATACATATAGCTGGCATGTACGTATTTCTAATCCTACGTATTTTGGGACTGAGACGTTATACATGGTATGGACGTCGCATAGGAATTGTTTAGGATTGATTGTTACTTGAGTTATTAGGAGAGACCGTATTTACGTACTGTACCCCTTGAGATATTGTTAGTTATGTTAGCATGGCTCTCCATTAGTGACCATTATTTTGAATTTCGATGATGAAATTTTTTTAATGTGGGTAGATTATACGCACCCTAATTTTTTGGGATTTATTTTTTATTTTATATAATTTTTATTTGTTAAATAATTTTTTAAAATTATGACTATAGGTACTTTTTCATAGCTTGATTTTTGGAGCATAAGAAATACCAAACTTTCAAAACGTCCTTCATGTGTTCTGAAATAAATAAGTTTATGTTCATATTGATATACCATGTCCCACTCAAACTTATTTTCTTACATTCTTTTGACAACGCACAACTTTCGGTCAACTTGGGCTAATTTCACACCAACCATAATTTTTGACCAAACTTTCAATTTTATTTTGGGACTCGACTTCGATCCAACCTAATCGACCCAATATATAGTTTTGACTTATTTTGAGCCTACTACACGCATGCCAATTGTAGGAACGAAATCGTAAAGCAGAATTGTCACGCCCCAGAACCAGAATACTGGAGAGCGGAGGCGGACATAGCCAGCTACATATATTGAAATAGAATACATCTCAACTATACGGTCACGGCTGTCTAGATATGAGGGTTTACTACAAGCCAGCAGTCTCTTAAGGTCAAGCCTATTGTCTCAATCTCCAGCAAATAATATAATCACAAGATGTTTGACTACCAAATATAAAATAAAAGGCGTCCCAAATATTACATATCAGCTGATCATGAAGCTAGTCGTACAAAATGCTAGGACTAGCAAGAGTTAAGTCATACATGATCAACCCTAGGATTTGTCAATCATGTTTACAGCCCGTAGGCAGACAGTAAGTAAAGTGCATCGAGCTAACAGGTGCTCGTCGGCTAAACGCCTCAAAAGAATAAATTTACATATAAGTGGGTGAAACAAAAAGGGAAAACCCACTCGTAGCTCGGGTTCCGTCTAGTGTTCACCATTGGGCTGGAAGCTTGGTAGATCCTCGGGAGCTGCTCCGAAATCTGGCCACACAAAACCAGCTGGGTCAAACCCCAGAAAGAGCAAGTGCCACAAGGAGGCCACAAATAAGAACAAAAGCCAGCATATCAGAACATAAAGAATAAAAGAAAGTATAGGTAGTAAGGTACACAGGGCGATAAACGACTAGGGACGTGGAACCATTCCGGGAGCCAGCTTACAATCCTTAAACCAAACAAGGACCGGGATTGTACCCCTTCGCCTGAATAGCTCACTGTCTCCACCCATTTATCGTTAGAGATAAGTAAAACAATCATGATCAAGAGTTCCAGGTACAGGGGCTAGACAAGACTTAGACAGAGCTGGACACCATTCATTCACAATCGGCCAAGCAAGTACTACGGCTTACTACTTTAACTAACTAGGGTTATCACAAGCCTAATTACTAACAAGATGCAAGTGAGAATTTCCAGTCCCAAGCCCTGCAGACCATCCAGTTATCCTTCCGCGGGTTGAGAGTTATAGGTGGGTACATTGCCCGGAAGACAAATGTACCCTTAGGTGACTTAGAGGGTGCAACACATGACAGTGTGCTGGAAATGTGCTCTACTCGTCGGCAAGCTACAAGTCCATTAAAGCGCCCAGATAACGAGATTGCCTGTGACTGGGAATTCCCCATGTTCTAGTTTGATCTAATAATTAGCCTAATCCAATTTAGCGCGAGTCCCTGGCCGTGGTACCCAGGAAGTCACGTCCTAGACATGATGCAAGACAAGACAAGTGGATTGTACAAGCAAGCAAGCAGGAGCACCCACGGTGTCAAGTTGATTATACGAGTCAAGTTACAAGTTACAAGTCAAGTCAAGTCAGGTCAAGTACAGGTCAAGTCAAGTACATGTCAAGAGTGCGCCGCCACGGGCCACTATCAAGTCAGGTTGGTCATGTCAGGAGTGCACCACTACGGGTCACTGTCATGTTATGCTAGTTCCTTGTCATGCCATGCCATGTAAAATAGTTATTCCAAACATATTAAGTAAATCAAGTTCATGACAAAAGGCGTAAGGATATAAAATGGGCGTAAAATATCTAATAAAATATCAATATACAGGGCTATAGAAGAGCCAAGATTAAGGAAAAATAAACCAAATCTCCATGATTGGACAGATTGCGCAAGGGTCCCTGGGGTCGGGTTGCGCAGGAGTCAAGTGCGCCAGGGCCAACTGCGCAGGAGTGAGCTGCGCAGGAGTCGGCTTGCGCTGAACTGGTTGGCGCAGGGGTCAGATTGCGCATGAGTGGATGGCGCAGAGTCAGATTGCGCATGAGTGGATGGTGCAGGGTCAGATTGCGCATGAGTTGATGGCGCAGGATCAGATTGCGCATGAGTGGACTGCGCATGAATCCATGCGCACTGGGGTTGAGCACAGTTCACCAAGGGGCAAGCTGCGCGGTCGGCGCTGCGCTAAGGAGTGCTGGCCGAGGGGGAATGCGTAATCCAGCCCTGCGCTAAAGAGCGCAGGCTGCTGTCTTCTTCTCCAGGCCGAGAAGAAGACTCCAAGAACTCTAAGGTTCAAAACTTTATATCTTGGTAAAATCAAAACCAAATCTAGATTTTCAAAGGTCTAACTTGAGGAAAATTGAATTCTCTTCCACATAGAAGCATCAAAACCTACAAAAATCCAACCAAAATAGATCAAAACCATGTAAATCCGAAAATAGTCAAAACCTAGATCTAGAACAATGGAGACTCCAAATCACAAAATGTCAAGTTCTAATATTGATCACCACGGCCTAATCTAGCTAATGAACAAATAAAATGTGGTGCTTATTTGATGGCAAGGTGCACTTGCCTATGGGTTGGGGAGTTGTGTGGAAGAAGGAAGAAGAAAAAGTTGAAAGAAATTAATGGAGTTATGGAGGAGAGAGAAAAAGTTGGTAGGTTTTAATGAGGGTGGTTGTGATGGAATGGAGGTAGAGAATAGGCTAAGGTGTTCCACTCATGATGAACCAAACCAAACCAAACCAACTCCACAAAATAAAACCAAGCCATGGTCCAAAACCCATTTACGAGAACCCAAATCCACAAGTCGAGAAAATAAAATACGTGCCAAAATCAAATCACGAGTACAAATACGAAATACAGGAAATGGGGGTGACAACTCTACCCACCTTCAAAGAATTCCGTCCTCGGAATTTAATCAAGGCGCTAGAGACTGCCACGACAAGCTATACTAAGCACAGGCAAGCTACACTAAGCAGTTCATTCATACAATTATACAATGCAAGCAAGGAAAGGGAAAGCGTAAGGCATAAGAAAGACATTATACCTCACGAGTCAAACAGGTAGGGATATCGCGATCGGATTTCGTCCTCACACTCCCACGTTGACTCACCTAGAGAGTGATGACCCCAAGCAACACGGACTAAGTTAATAGTCTTGTTCTTAAGCGTCTTTTCTCTCCGGTCCAATATAGACACGGGCCTCTCCTCATACGAAAGGTTAGTACCAATAACAAATTTCGAATGATCTAGGATATGGCTCGGGTCCGGGATGTACCATCTTAATTGGGATACATGGAATACATCATGTACCTCACTTAGCGACGGCGGAAGAGCGAGACGATATGACACATCGCCTACTCGCTCCAGAATATCGAACGGCCCTATATACCTAGGACTAAGCTTTTCCCGTACGCCAAAACGAATGACGCCGCGGGTAGGCGAGATCCTAAGGAATACATGGTCACCGACGGCAAATTCTAAGGGACGCCGATGACCATCGGCCCAGTGCCGCTGGCGATCCTGAGCAACTCGGAGGTGATCTCTGACTTTCCTGACCACTTCAACCGTCTGAGAAATCAGTTCTGGACCGAGCATCTGCCTCTCTTCGACATCGTTCCATGCTAACGGGGATCTGCACTTCCTGCCATACAGAGCCTCGAAGGGTGCCATCTGGATACTGGCCTGGAAACTATTGTTGTACGAGAATTCTACCAGGTGCAGGTGATCCTCCCACGAACCACCGAAGTCATGGGTACATGACCGCAACATATCTTCGAGAGTTTGTATAGTACGCTCTGACTGCCCATCTATCTGCGGATGATACGCTGAGCTGAACTTGAGACGAGTCCTCAAACTTTGATGAAGACTACGCCAGAAGTGCGATGTAAATCTCGTATCCCAGTCTGATACTATGCTGACTGGCACTCCGTGAAGTCTGACGATCTGCCTGAGATACATCTCTGCTAGCTGTGCCGTCGACTGTCCAACTCTAAATGGAAGAAAGTGTGCCACCTTGGTAAGCCTGTCCACAATGACCCAAATAGCATCTCTGCCTGCCGGAGATCTGGATAACCCAGTCACGAAATCCATGGTAAGGTGCTCCCATTTCTATTCTGGGATCGGCAAGGGTTGAAGAAGTCCAGCTGGCCTCTGATGTTCAGCCTTGACCTGTTGGCAAACCAAACATCGAGAGACATACGGGCTATCTCTCTCTTCATACCATTCCACCAAAAGTGTTGACGAATATCTCTGTACATCTTTGTGCTGCCTGGGTGGATGGAATACTGCGAACTGTGAGCCTCTGCCATGACTTTCTTTCTGATATCTCCACTGGGTACACAAAGACGCGTGCCGTGTCGAAGTGTACCATCCTCATGAATACATAACTCTGGCCTTCTTCCTGCCTCGCACTCTGCTCTGAGCCGCTGAATCTTGGAATCTGTTAACTGTGCTGTCCGGATCCTCTCAACTATGGTGGACTGAATCTGTAGGCTGGCCATCAAGGCCACATTGGAAGGGAGGACAACTTCTATACCCATCTTCTAAAGATCTGCCAATAGCTCTGATTGCGCCGTTAGGAAATAAACTCCGGCTGTCCGGCTCAATGCATCTGCTACAACGTTGGCCTTCCCTGGATGATACTACAAATCCATATCGTAGTCCACCAATAGCTCGAGCCATCTTCTCTGCCGCATATTAAGATCCTTCTGGGTGAAAACATACTTCAGGCTCTTATGATCAGTAAATATCTCCACTCTGTCTCCGTATAAGTAGTGCCTCCACAACTTAAGTGCAAACACTACTGGTGCTAGCTCCAAGTCGTGGGTCGGGTAATTCTTCTCATGATCACGGAGTTGACGTGACGTATAAGCAATTACCTTCCCATGCTGCATCAAAACACATCCCAATCCTCTGCCTGAAGCGTCGCAATAAACTGTGAATCCTCCGGTCCCATCTGGAAGGGTGAGAATGGGAGCCGTTATCAAACCTCGCTTCAACTTCTCAAATGATTCCTGACATTCTGCTGTCCAAACGAAAGACACATCCTTGCGGGTCAACTGGGTCATAGGCACTGAAATCCTTGCAAAATTAGAGACGAACCGCCGGTAGTAGCCGGCTAATCCAAGAAAGCTGCGAACTTCTGCCACTGAGTTGGGTACTAGCCAAGACTCGATGGCCACAATCTTCTGGGGATCCACTTCCACTCCTCTTCGGGTATTGATGTGACCCAAGTACGAAATGCGATCGAGCCAGAACTCGCATTTACTGAACTTGGCGTACAACTGGTGCTCCCTAAGCGTCTGAAGGACGATTATGAGATGCTCCTCATGCTCTGCTTCACTCTTGCTGTAGACCAGGATGTCATCAAGGAACACTATCACAAACTGATCCAAGTAAGGCATGAAAATACGGTTCATGAGGTCCATGAATGCTGCCGGCGCATTGGTCGCTCCAAAGGGCATAACTAGAAACTCCCAATGCCCGTACCTAGATCTGAACGCCGTCTTCGGGATGTCCTGCTCTCTGACTCTGATCTGGTGGTATCCTGACCGCAAGTCTATCTTCGAAAAAACTGAAGCCCCCTTGAGTTGATCAAACAAGTCATCTATCCTCGGGAGAGGGTATCTGTTCTTGATTGTCACTGAGTTCAAGGTACGATAATCTACACATAGCCTAGACGTACCATCCTTCATTTTCATAAGAAGCATCGGGGCTCCCCAAGGCGATCCACTTGCATGAATGAATTCCTTGGTCCTGAGTTCTTCAATCATCTTATACAAAATCTCCAACTCTGAAGGCGCCATTCTGTAGACTCGCTCTGATACTGGTGCTGTCCCGGGAATCAAGTCGATGGTGAACTCGATCTCCCGCTCTGGTGACATCCCTGGAAGTTCCACTGGGAAGACATCTGGAAACTCTTCAACTATCCGGGGCAACTGCACTGCTGCTACTGCCATCCGCAATATTGGGAGAGAAGGCTCCACGGCGCCTCTGGAAAATGAAAACTCTGGCTCTCCGGGAATACTAAAGACAACTCTGCCAACATGGCAGTCTATCCTAGCATAATGGTTCCTCAACCAATCCATGCCTAGGACTACATCATAGTCTGCCATAGGGAACTCTATAAGCCTAGCGGGGAACTCTCTACCGCTAACTACGATCCGACACGGGGAAAACACTCGATCTACTCCCACAAGACCATTACCAGTAAGTATATTGAGCCTCACTGATAATGACTCGGGCTCCAATTCTATCCGTGTCGTGAATCGTGCAGACATGAATGAATGCAATGCACCAGAATCAAATAATACAGATGCTGGAAAAGTGTTGACGAGAATAGTACCTGCCACTACCTCACCTGGTGCAACTTCTTCTTCCATGGTCATCATCATAGCCTGACCTCTAGCTGCGGGTCCCCTCTGCTGGAAACCCCTCTATCGGTTTTGTGCTGGAGCCTAGGTGAACTGCTGCTGGTTCTGCTGCTGAAAGGCCTGGGCCTGAGGCAACAATGGCCTCGGGGACTGCTGCTGCTGTTGTTGCTGGACTGGAACTGGGGCTGGTCCTCTCACCGAAGAACTAGAAAGGTTGGATGATGATGGACCTCCCCTATTCGGGCAGGTCCCTATCTGGTGGTCTGCTCTTCCATAAGCCAGGCACAATCCCTGTGCCCTACGACACTCTGTACTACATGGCCCGGCTTCCCGCAATGAGAACATCCCACCGCGGAAGACTGCTTCTGCTTCTGCTGCTACGGGTACGTCGGGGTCGAATGCTGAACCGACGTCACTGAGGCCACCCGCCTCGTAGTTCCAATGGTTATACCCCTAGCTGCCGGGGCTGGAGCTGAAGATTGGTACATCTGGTTGTGGGACCGCTTCCTGCCTCCGGTCCTGTCCATAATTCTCCGGGAGGTATACTCATGCCTCCTTGCTGCCTTCAACACTGCATCGAACGTCTGGTGCTCGAACTGCTCCACAGCTAATAATATCTCTAAGTGCAGCCCTTGCTGGAACCGCTGAGCCCTATCGAACTCGATCGCCACCAAAGTGGGGGCGAACCTACTCAGCCTGGAAAACTCGGTCGCATAGCCATCGACCGTCCTGCCTCCTTGCTTCAAGTTGGTGAATCTGGTCTGCAGGTCGTACCGTGCTACCGCATCGAAGTACTTTGTCTGGAACCTCTCTCTGAACGTCGCCTAAGTGACTGGTGCCGCAAATCCTATGGCCTGAGCTGTCCACCAATCGCGAGCTAAGTCTAACAACTGTAGGCGTACCACCGCCACCTTCTCATTTTTAGGTGTCCTAGCTGCTTCTAGAACCACCTCGGTATCCTGAAGCCAAGCGTCCGCGGCAATCGCATCTTCACTGCCGTCAAAGAAGGGAGGGTTCAAACGCTTGAAACTGTTGGCCGCCTGATTCCCTTGGGGACCTCCTCGGTTTAGTGCATCATGAACTTCCTGGTGCAAGGCGTCGCCTCGACGATCTTGGGATGCAAGCAGTTCTCTGATAAGCCCTACCAAAGGTCCCTCATCCTGTCTAGCTGGTTGAACGGGCGGAGCTGCCTGAACTGGAGGTTCTGAGCCTCCGGGAAGCATAACTCGGGAGGCTACTCCAGAGTGCTGAGCTTGATCTTCCTGGCGCTGGGGTGCTCGTTGAGCTTCCTCTGGCTGGTTGGCAGGTCCGGGAGCAATGCCACTGAAGAAGACGACATATGGAACAGTAAGGAAAGGACCAGGACAGATCAATGATACAAGCATGTGATCAGGTCAAGAATCTCAAGGATTTGAAGATACGAGCAGAGATCAAGGGCGAATATTGATTGAGACATATATTCGGTAAACCCTCACATTTCTTGATTGACAAGACCTGCATAGGCCACCACTTAAACCGTGTCACGCCCCAGAACCAGAATACTGGAGAGCGGGGGCGGACATAGCCAGCTACGTATATTGAAATAAAATACATCTCAACTATACGGTCACGGCTGTCTAGATATGAGGGTTTACTACATGCCAGCAGTCTCTTAAGGTCAAGCCTATTGTCTCAATCTCCAGCAAATAATATAATCACAAGATGTTTGACCACCAAATATACAATAAAAGGCGTCCCAAATATTACATATCAGCTGATCATGAAGCTAGTCGTACAAAATGCTAGGACTAGCAAGAGTTAAGTCATACATGATCAACCCTAGGATTTGTCAATCATGTTTACAGCCCGTAGGCAGACAGTAAGTAAAGTACATCGAGCTAACAGGTGCTCGTCGGCTAAACGCTCAAAAGAATAAATTTACATATAAGTGGGTGAAACAAAAAGGAAAAACCCACTCGTAGCCCGGGTTCCGTCTAGTGTTCACCATTGGGCTGGAAGCTTGGTAGATCCTCGGGAGCTGCTCCGAAATCTGGCCACACAAAACCAGCTGGGTCAAACCCCAGAAAGAGCAAGTGCCACAAGGAGGCCACAAATAAGAACAAAAGCCAGCATATCAGAACATAAAGAATAAAAGAAAGTATAGGTAGTAAGGTACACAGGGCGATAAACGACTAGGGACGTGGAACCATTCCGGGAGCCAGCTTACAATCCTTAAACCAAACAAGGACCGGGATTGTACCCCTTCGCCTGAATAGCTCACTGTCTCCACCCATTTATCGTTAGAGATAAGTAAAACAATCATGATCAAGAGTTCCAGGTACAGGGGCTAGATAAGACTTAGACAGAGCTGGACACCATTCATTCACAATCGGCCAAGCAAGTACTACGGCTTACTACTTTAACTAACTAGGGTTATCACAAGCCTAATTACTAACAAGATGCAAGTGAGAATTTCCAGTCCCAAGCCCTGCAGACCATCCAGTTATCCTTCCGCGGGTTGAGAGTTATAGGTGGGTACATTGCCCGGAAGACAAATGTACCCTTAGGTGACTTAGAGGGTGCAACACATGACAGTGTGCTGGAAATGTGCTCTACTCGTCGGCAAGCTACAAGTCCATTAAAGCGCCCAGATAACGAGATTGCCTGTGACTGGGAATTCCCCATGTTCTAGTTTGATCTAATAATTAGCCTAATCCAATTTAGCGCGAGTCCCTGGCCGTGGTACCCAGGAAGTCACGTCCTAGACATGATGCAAGACAAGACAAGTGGATTGCACAAGCAAGCAAGCAGGGGCAACCACGGTGTCAAGTTGATTATACGAGTCAAGTTACAAGTTACAAGTCAAGTCAAGTCAAGTCAAGTACAGTTCAAGTCAAGTACATGTCAAGAGTGCGCCGCCACGGGCCACTATCAAGTCAGGTTGGTCATGTCAGGAGTGTACCACTACGGGTCACTGTCATGTTATGCTAGTTCCTTGTCATGCCATGCCATGTACAATAGTCATTCCAAACATATTAAGTAAATCAAGTTCATGACAAAAGGCGTAAGGATATAAAATACGCGTAAAATATCTAATAAAATACCAATATACAGGGCTATAGAAGAGCCAAGATTAAGGAAAAATAAACCAAATCTCTATGATTGGACAGATTTTTAAGGGTCCCTGGGGTCGGGTTGCGCAGGAGTCAAGTGCGCCAGGGCCAACTGCACAGGAGTGAGCTGCGCAGGAGTCGGCTTGCGCTGAACTGGTTGGCGCAGGGGTCAGATTACGCATGAGTGGATGGCGCAGGGTCAGATTGCGCATGAGTGGATGGCGCAGGGTCAGATTGCGCATGAGTGGATGGCGCAGGGTCAGATTGCGCATGAGTGGACTGCGCATGAGTGGACTGCACATGAATCCATGCGCACTCGGGTTGAGCGCAGTTCGCCAAGGGGCAAGCTGCGCGGTCGGCGCTGCGCTAAGGAGCGCTGGCCGAGGGGGAATGCGCAATCCAGCCCTGCGCTAAAGAGCGCAGGCTGCTGTCTTCTTCTCCAGGTCGAGAAGAAGACTCCAAGAACTCTAAGGTTCAAAACTTCATATCTTGGTAAAATCAAAACCAAATCTAGATTTTCAAAGGTCTAACTTGAGTAAAATTGAATTCTCTTCCACATGGAAGCATCAAAACCCACAAAAATCCAACCAAAATAGATCAAAACCATGTAAATCCAAAAATAGTCAAAACCTAGATCTAGAACAATGGAGACTCCAAATCACAAAATGTCAAGTTCTAATATTAATCACCATGGCCTAATCTAGCTAATGAATAAATAAAAAGTGGTGCTTATTTGATGGCAAGGTGCACTTGCCTATGGGTTGGGGAGTTGTGTGGAAGAAGGAAGAAGAAAAAGTTGAAAGAAATTAATGGAGTTATGGAGGAGAGAGAAGAAGTTGGTGGGTTTTAATGAGGGTGGTTGTGATGGAATGGAGGTGGAGAATAGGCTAAGGTGTTCCACTCATGGTGAACCAAACCAAACCAAACCAACTCCACAAAATAAAACCAAGCCATGGTCCAAAACCCATTTACGAGAACCCGAACCACAAGTCAAGAAAATAAAATACGTGCCGAAATCAAATCACGAGTACAAATACGAAATACAGGAAATGGGGGTGACAAGAATACTCTAGAGGGGGGGTGAATAGAGTAGGCAGCGGAATATTACTAATTAAAAACTCGTTAGCAGTTAGAACACAGATATAATAATAATCACAAAGTAAATGACAGAAATAAAAGAGTAATCAGAAGGAAAACGCAAACACCGAGATTTATACTGGTTTCCCTCTTGTGAGGACTAGTCCAGTCGGAAGAACTCTAGCTTCCAGTTGAATCCACTATTGGAAAATCCCACAAGTTTTCATACGAAGTCCTTGTAACTTCTACAGACGCGAGCTTTAATACAAAGAAATCGACCAACTTTAATTGTGAAGAGTTGTTTCTTCAATCAAGCCTCTGATTACAATCGCTCTAAACTTCTAGACTGCACCATACTGGCAAATCAACTAGAGGATTGTAACTGGCTTGGGATTTAAAAATGGAAGCTTTTAGAACTCTTTGTAAGAAATGTAATCTTTAAAAGAGAAGAGATTGAAAGTGAATTGGTGATTTGAAATGATCGAAATCCTTCTCTATTTACAGTTTTTCCAAAGACAGAACTCTGACAGAATTCGGGCAGAATTTGGACAGAACTCTTTGTAACAAACCGCAACTGAAGGGAGACCAAGTTCAAAATCAAACGTTCATATAACGTTCAGCTTGGCCGAACTCTGGCTGAGTTCTGCTTGGGTTCTGCCAGTTGATTTTGAGAAAAATCATTTTGGCTTTTTAAAAAGTCCTTCAAAAGCATTTTATAAAAAGGATGTTTTTCAAAAATATAGGTCATTTTTAAAAGGATAGGGTGATTTTGAAAAACGATTCTGGACAGCCTATTTGCCAATACGACTTGGTGTATAATATATTCCTAGACTCAATAAAATGAAAAATTATATTGCTTTGAAGGAAATACATTCTGAATGGCAAACAACTTCGGTCTTGAACATAGTGGATATCCATCATTGAGCAGTGTCCAAAACGTCGTAGGTAAACATCTGAATTGACTTGCATTGATATCGAGACAGAGTTTGATCATTTATTAAAATCAGGTTTGACCATGACCAATGGGCCAACAATCTCCCCCATTTTGATAATTGACAAACCTTGCCGATATAACATCTTAGTTTGGATCAATTTAAAAATGTATCAAAAAAATTGTTCATAACCTGTATGCATGAAAGATGTTAGATCTTATTTCTCCCCCGTTGTCACTTAGTAAAATAATTACAAAAGAGAAAGCTCTCCCGCAATAAATGCATAAGTAACAAATAGTGAAGAAACACAAATAAAATTATATAAGAACATTCATCACAGGCATGGTATAAATAGTAAATAAAATAGACAGATATAAAACAACACAGGCATGGTATTTGTCACAGGCAGTTAATATGAAGAATAAAGAAAGATAATGCTAGAAGAAAGTTGAAACAAATAAAGTGTTGAATAATAAACTAAGCCAAACTGAGGCATAAAAACAACTGTCTATGTAAGTCAGATAGCATAACGAAAATAAGAGTACTGATAATATCTTGGAATGTCGGAGCATTTCCAAGTAAACATAAGACAAAATATCAGTCTCAATATGTAACATCTCAAGAATCATCATCCTCATCATCATCATCATCATCGGCTGCAGCGCCAGCATGTCCAGATGGACCAGCTCCAGAAGTACCAGCTCCAGAAGTATGAGGAGTGGCACCAGAAGTATGATACCAATCGTAAGAATTCTCTGGATGGAACAGAGAGTGGACCGCCACATCATCAATGCGGTAGCCAAAAACAGAAGGGTCTCGAGGTAGAGAGCTAGCAGAGTGACCCGTCTGTGCAAATCTCAGATCGGCGAAGGAGTTGGCAATAGCCTGGAACCGAGTTACGTTATGGAACTCATGTTCCCTGGAAGTGTCAACATAAAATAATTGTAGATCTGAAAGATGCTGATGAATACCCTCAAAGGTCATAGGGTAAGACTGAGGAGGACCAGGTATTGTGGGAGTAGGTGCAGAAGGACCAGGTACAGTAGGTGGAGGAACAGTGGCAATACTGCGACGAGAGAGACTGAGGAACTTGGGCTTAGGGTCCAGAGCACAAGTGGATAAGTCAATATCGAATCGTTGAAAGATGCATGGGATGATCATCTCATAAGAGAGGTTGCGGTCTCTTTTGCGACATCTACCCATCATCTGAATGATAGTCTTAGGAGTAGAGAAAGGAATCCCCTTAAGAATGTGATATAGAGCAGAAAGCTCAAGTGCAGTGACATCACCTTTGGAAGTCGATTTTGGAAGTAAAATGGAATAGATGATGCAATGTAATTCGTAGTTAAACAAGTTCAAGTTATTGGCCTTGAACTTTCCAGGACGAGCACGTACGGGCGCACAAAGCTCATTCTTGAAACTAACGAGAGTCGTACCATCGGAGAAATCGAAATCAGTGATGCCATCGAGCAGGGCACCTTCGTTTGGAATACCAAGAATTTCTGCTAACGTTTCATCAGTAAACTCGATATCTATCCCTCCGACACGTATTCTTGCGATAAAAGTATCTAACACAAAATTATAGTAAAATAATCTAATGGCATTAGTACCTATAGGGAATTGTAAAGAAACAAACTGTTGTAACCCTAATGCCTCAAAGTAAGGATGGTGGTCGGGAAAGACAGTCCATTTGATCGGAGATCCGGTACAAATAGTACACATAATGAAATTGGCATACCACAATAGGGCTTGGTCGGGAGTTTTGAAGTAAAACTCGTCCGATGCACCGTCATCCGATTGGATCGGAGAAAAGAGGGAATCCGTATGCGAATCCGAAGACGATGCCTCTTCACTGGCACTGGTCTTCTTTCTCTTGAAAGGATTGAATTCCTTAGGCATTCTATCCCAAAATCTAAAAACCCTAACAATTGGAAAGTGGAGGAGAGAAGGAATTATACCTTCCGAGAATTGTATATGTTGTAGAGGACGAAATTCTCCGCACGAATCCAAAGTTTGGACGAAGATCTCCACGTGGATTGGAAGAAGGAAGGTGGAGACGAACAAGGGTTTAGGGGGCACGGCTGCTGCTATTTTGATGATGTTCGAAAGAATGAAGAAGAAGGGGCCTCGGGTTCTGACTGGTATATATATATACCCAACCGAACTCTGGCCGAATTCAAACCGAACTCGGGCCGAATTCGTCAAGGGTTGCCTGGCTATATATATATATATATATATATATATATATATATATATATATATATATATATATATATATAATAATGAGGCCACATCTTTTTTTATTAATTCGTTTTAAATATTTAATTCAGAGTTTAGTAATTTTAAATCTTAAAATAATATAATTAATATTATTTTAGAAATTAATATTCTTTATTCAGCATCTGTCTCAGATTAACTGTAAGAGTACTGTCCCAGCTAACCGGGAACTCTTAAATACCGCTTCGCTTCGACCGTAGTCGTGGTGACAGACAGACTCTTTTTAGGCTTGTCTCGAAAACAATTATTGAGTATCGAATAAATAATTAATAAAATAAAATTAATTAATATTATTGACATCTAAAATTCTTAATTCTCAACGTAAATAATTGAAACGATCTTCCTTTAGAGATATTGTGAGTATATCAGCTAATTGATTCTGTGTGTCTATATATACAAGGTCTATATCTCCATTTTGTTGATGATCTCTAAGAAAGTGATGTCTAATCTCGATATGTTTAGTATAAGAGTGACATACTGGATTCTTAGTCAAATTAATAGAACTAGTATTGTCACAGAAAATGGGTATATGTGTAAAATGCAATCCATAGTCTTCTGAAGTTTGTTTCATCCATAAAATTTGTGCACAACAACGTCCTGCGGTGATATACTCAGCCTCGGTTGTTGATAATGCAACAGAATTTTACTTCTTACTAAACCAAGCGACTAGAGCTTTTTCTATGAAATGACATGTGCCGCTAGTGCTTTTTTTATCTATTTTGAATCCGGTAAAATCAGCATCAGAATAACCGGTTAGGTCAAATGACGTGGTTTTGGGATACCATAAGCCGACAGAAGAAGTACCTTTAAGGTATCGAAAGATACGCTTAACTGCGCACAGATGTGATTCCGTAGGATTAGCTTGAAAGCGTGCACATAAGCAAACACTAAACATAATGTCTGGTCGACTAGCAGTTAAATACAGTAAGCTATCGATCATACCTCGATACTTACGTATGTCGACAGGTTTGCCTTGTTCATCAATATCAAGCTTGGTTGAAGTCGCCATTGGAGTGCTAAGTGGCTTGACTGCTTCCATGTCGAACTTCTTTAATAGATCCTTTATGTACTTTGCTTGATTTATGAATGTCCCATTGTTGGTTTGTTTGATTTGCAGTCCGAGAAAGAATTTCAGCTCTCCCATCATGCTCATCTCAAACTCATTCTGCATACACTTTAAAAATTCTTGACAAAGAGATTCATCAGTAGATCCAAAAATAATATCATCTACATAGACTTGAATCAAAAGAATATTATTATTCAAAGATTTTATAAACAAAGTAGTGTCAACCTTTCCCTTTGAAAAACCCGTTATCATGTAGAAAAGAGCTTAGACGATCGTACCAAGCACGAGAGGCTTGTTTCAAACCGTATAAGGCTTTCTTCAACTTGAAAACATATTCAGGAAATTTAAAATCAGTAAAACCAGGAGGTTGAGCTACATAAACTTTTTTTTATAAAACCATTTAAAAATGCTCTTTTGACATCCATTTGAAATAATTTAAAATTATGAAAACATGCAAATGCACATAACATGCGATGTTTAAAAATTAGAAAAGAGCTTAGACGATCGATACCTTCTTCTTGATTGTATTCTTGAGCTACGAGTCGAGCCTTATTACGAGTCACTAAACCATTCTCGTTCAGTTTATTTCGGAATACCCATCGGTGCCAATGACCGGATGATCAATGGGCTTGGGAACAAGTTCCCAAACTTGATTCCGTTTGAATTGGTTTAATTCCTCTTGTATAGCATCTATCCAAAAATTATTACTACATGCTTCTTCAATATTTTTGGGTTCAAACTGTAAAACAAAAGCAACACAAGAAGTAATATCTTTATTAGAGGAACGAATACTTACACCCTTGGTAATCTCACTAATTACCAAGTCCTTTGGATGATTAGCCAAGAATCTCTTCTCTTTTGGTGTAGTCTCAGGATTGCTAGTTCCGGCTTCTTTGTTTGGAGGTTCATCTGATGCTTGACGTGATGGTTCTGTATCTTTGTGTAAAGGTTTTGCAGTAGCTGTACTTGGTGTGATTATGTCTTCATTGTCATCATCGTCTAAATGTTGATTTAGCTCATCAAACTTGACATTGATTGATTCTTCGATGATCATAGTTCTTTTGTTGAAGACTCTGTATCCTTTGCTCTTTGCTACATAAACTAAAAATATACCTTCATCGGCCTTTTCATCAAATTTACTCAAATTGTCTTTAGTATTAAGAATAAAACATTTACAACCAAAAATCTTGAAATATGAAACATTTGGTGTTCTATCAAACCATAGTTCATAAGGAGTCTTCTTCGATATAGGTCGAATTAGAACCCTATTGAGAATGTAGCATGCTGTACTTACAGCTTCAGTCCAAAAGTATCTAAGTAGACTAAACTGGTTTAACATTACTTTAGCCATTTCAGATAGAGTTCTGTTCTTACGTTCCACAACTCCATTTTGTTGCGGAGTCCTAGGGCAAGAGAATTCATGCAAATAACCGTGTGTGTCACAAAATTGCTTGAATTCTTCATTCTCAAATTCGTCGCCATGATCACTACGAATGTGCATAATCATGAATCCTTTTTCATTCTGTACTTTCTTGTAAAAGGTAACAAATTCTGATAATGCATCATTCTTGCGTGCAATAAAATAAATCCATGTATATCTAGAGAAATCATCTATAATGACAAATGCATATAACTTACCATCTAGACTAACAATTCAACTGGGTCCAAATAAGTCCATATGCAACACTTGTAAAGGTCTAGTGGTACTTACAGCGTTCTTGGATTTGAATGCGGATTTGGTAGCTTTGTTCTTTTCACATTCACTACATACCGTATCCTTCTTGAAAGAAATGTCCGATAAGCCGTGTACCAACTTCTTTGTAGATAGTCTTATAATTGTATCCATGTTTGCATGACCGAGTCTCATATGCCATAGTTGACTCTTAATGCTTTTGGCCATCAAACATCTACCTTTTTTTTAGCATCTTCCAACAAATAGAAAATATATGTGTTGTCTTCCCTAATACCTTCAAATATAGTACTACCAGTTGAACTATCAACTATAGTAAATTTATCTTTGACGAAGTTAATACCATAATCGTGATCAGCTAAATGGCTTATGCTGAGCAGATTATGTTTTAACTCAGTAACTAGACATATATCTTTAATCACTGGATATGGAGCCTTACCAATGTCACCGATACCGATTATGTACCCTCTTAGATTATTACCGAAGGAGACATATCCTTCTTTATTCTTCTTCGACAGTGTTACGAATAGTGAAGCGTCACCGGTCATGTGCCGTGAGCAACCACTGTCGAGGATCCATTTTCTCCTAGCATGTGAAGGGCATCCTACCTACAAAATAATTTACAGATAAAACTCTTGGTACCCATTTCTTGTAGGGTCCTGACTGGTTAGTTTTTGGCATCCATGAATAAATATTTAAATCTACTAACTTTCTGATTCTACATGCAGAAGATATATGACCAATGAGGCCACAATAATGACATTTAACATATTGAGCATTGAAAGTAGTGTGAGGTGCATGATTGGTAGGTTTTGGTTTTCTAGTATAGAAGAATGCATGCCTATTTGTCTTCTTAGACATAGTTTTAGTATGGTTTGGTCTGACAGTGTTGGGCATGTTCCGATGATTCGGTAATTGACACGTGTTAGAATAGAAAATAGCAACTTCAGGCCGTTTTCCTAAACTAATTTCCAAATTTTTGGAAGTGTCATATAATCTAGTATAGTCAGATGTGAGTGATTCTAATCTGACCTGTACACACTGGAGACTCTTTCTCTCCTTAGATAGGTCTTCCTTTAACTGGATGATAGTTTGGTCTTTTTCTTCTGATAGCTTAACAGTCTCGTGTAACAACAATTTAATAGAAGAAAGCTCACTAAACTCATTTAAAGAGTCATTATTTCTAACATGATCTGATTGGTCGATAAGTCTTCCTATTTCACCTTTGTACTTTTGAGTACCTTCTTAGAGGTTTCGTATTTACTATGCAGTTTTCTGTAATCATTTAGCAGGTCACTGAAAGCCTCTCCTAGTTGCTCAAAGGTGAAATCATTATCAGGATCAAATAGAGGATTAGTGATTACCTGATCGTAAGCCATCAAGCATATATTTACAGCGTCATCTGATTGTTCATCTTCTTAGTTGTTAGATTCACTTTCATGCCATATGCTTGTGTTGGCGTACTTTCTTGATGCAGATTTCTTCAGGTAGCCTTTGTCATATTTGCTGCTTTTCTTTGATGATGATGTTGTGGGACAATTTTTCTTCATGTGTCCTTTCTTCTTGCATCCGTAGCAAATAGGATCTTCCTCATTGTTGTTGTTGTTGTCTTTGCTGTCTTTTATTCTCCTGTTAAATCTCATGAACTTCTTGAATTTTCTTACCAGAAGAGCTTGATCTTCAGAGTCGGAGTCGTTATCGTCAGAATCATCTTCGATGGTTCTTCTATGTTGAGGCTTGAGAGCGATCAACTTCTCTGACTTTTTCTTTGGCGTAGCATCTTCAAAGTTTTAAAGTTCTAACTCGTGAGTGAGTAGCTTACCCATGATGGTTTTCAGAGACAATGTTGAGGGGTCGTTCCCTTCAATGATTGTTGTAGCCTTTGGAATCCAGTTCTTTGTAAGGGCTCATAGAAGTTTGCAAATTTTCTCATGGTTACTGTAATCCTTGTCTAGTGAAGACAGAGGATTTACAATATCCAAGAATCTTATAAATATCTGAGTGACTGATTCACTTGGCTTTATTTTGAACGCCTCGTACGCCTGAGTAAGTCTGCTGATCTTTGACTCCTTGACTTGTGTTGTTCCTTCGTGGGTTACTTCGAGAAGTTTCTACACCTCATTTGATGTTGTGCAGGTAGACACCCTGTTGAATTCAGTTCTGTCTAAAGCACAAAATAGAGCGTTAATAGCACGTACGTCAAGACTGGCCTTTTTTTCATCCTCTGTATATTTGTCATGGGATTTTTTAACTAAAACACCATCAACATTAATACGAGGGGGCTTTCTATAGCCATCAATAACTACAGACCATAAGTCAAAATCAAGAGATTTCAGAAAGAAACTCATACGTGTTTTCCAATATGTGTAGTTTCTGCCGTCAAATAGTAGAGGTATGTTTGTGGCTTGGCCTTCACTTGTGAATTTCACAGTTACTATGTGTAATACTGTGATCTATATAACAATTGAATATAACTACAACTTTACCTTGCTTTACCTATATAACCCGCTCTGATACCAATTGTAGAAACAATTGGGATCAGAATATAATACCTCTAGATGGAGAGTCTGTTCTAATACCAATTGTAGGAACAAAATCGTAAAGCAGAATACTCTAGAGGGGTGAATAGAGTAGGCAGCGGAATATTGCTAATTAAAAACTCATTAGCAGTTTGATCACAGATATAATAATAATCATAAAGTAAATAACAGAAATAAAAGAGTGATTAGAAGGCAAACGCAAACACCGAGATTTATACTGGTTTTCCTTTTGTGAGGACTAGTCCAGTCGGAAGAACTCTAGCTTCCAGTTGAATTCTCTATTGAAAAATCCTGCAAGTTTTCTTACGAAGTCCTTGCAACTTCTACAGACGCGAGCTTTGATACGAAGAACTCGACCAACTTCAATTATAAAGAGTTGTTTCTTCAATCAAGCCTCTGATTACAATCGCTCTGAAAATTCTAGACCGCACCGCACTGGCAAATCGACTAGAGGATTGTAACTGGCTTGGAATTTGAAAATGGAAGCCTTTAGAACTCTTTGAAAGAAATGTAAGCTTTAGAAGAGAAGAGATTGAAAGTGAATTGGTGATTTGAAATGATCGAAGTCATTCTCTATTTATAGTTTTTCTAAAGACAGAACTCTAACAGAATTCGGACATAACTCTTTGTAACAAACCGCAACTGAAGGGAGACCAAGTTCAAAATCAAACGTTCACATAACGTTCAACTTGGCCGAACTATGGCCGAGTTCTGCTAGGGTTCTGCCAGTTGATTTTGAGAAAAATTATTTTGGCTTTTTGAAAAGTCCTTCAGAAGCTTTTTGTAAAAAGGATGTTTTTCAAAAATATAGGTCATTTTTAAAAGGATAGGGTGATTTTGAAAAACAATTCCGGACAGCCTATTTGCCAGTACGACTTGGTGTACAATGTATTCCTAAACTCAATAAAATAAAAAATTATATTGCTTTGAAGGAAATACATTCTGAATGGAAAATAGCTTTGGTCTTGAACATAGTAGATATCCATCGTTGAGTAGTGTCCAAAATGTCGTAGGTAAATATCTGAATTGACTTGCATTGATATCGAGACAGAGTTTAATCAATTATTAAAATCATGTTTGACCATGACCAATGGGTTAACACCAATGGTGTGCCACGCAATTGGGTTTCCATGTACTACTTATTTTCAAATGGCACATGGGGATCACTTATAGCTTTTTCGGGGTTCAAATCAAATTGATAATTGTTTGGACCATAAACTAGTCAATCCAACTTAGTGGAGCCTATATAGGGTTGCCAAAATTAATTAAAGACAAATTTAATTAATTTTTGGGTATTTAATAGCAGTTACATGCAACATACCCTTGTATCTTTGACTCAACCAATTAACCAATCAAAATATCGAAACCTACTATACCCACATTGCCATAGTTAGAGATTGGAGGCCTAACCCTCAACCAAATCAATCCAAACAAGAGCCATATGAACCATAACATATAAACCCTCAATCACTTACATATTTTCCTCTATTTTTGGCCACCACCTACTACCCAAACCTACAAAACTATGAGCATACAACAGCAATCCCCAAATCCCCTTCCAGCCTATTTAGCCAATAGCACCTTGTGGCGTAACGACAGTTTTGTTCCCTTCTCGACCTCTTATGCTGCTCCACGAATATTTTTTGTGAAGCTAACATGACGGCTCTATAATCTTATCAACCCTCCATATGTTTATAATCCCTTCTAATATACCAAAATAGCCCTACAAGTCAACCGAAGTTCGGATTTCAAGTCTGAATTTGTTCCAGCATGTATACTATTTTGCATCTAGGATTTCATGTACTTTCTGACATCATATTTTAGTAAAACCAAAACTAAAAGAAATATCTATGTGTCTATTTTCATGTCCAATTGGTAACCTACATAGTTCTAAACAGTTTGCCCGAGACGTCCTTTCTATCAAAAGGTATCTAGAACAAACCAGTTCTATTGTGGGCCAATTTTTATCTAATTTTGGGCCACTTCAACCGTCCATATATTTTTAGTAAGAAACTAGACCTTTTAAGCTTTCCAACGCATATACTTCTACAGTATTTTGGTTTCGTTTACTATTTATTAAAAATTTGGACATTTTGCTCTAATATCGAAATACCAAAATTCATGAGTTCTATGTGTCCATATGCTTCGGAACTTCATGAGACATCTCCAAAATAATTTTTGTGCATATTTTGATAAGAAAAATCTACTTTTACATAATTAATAGTATTTTTAAAAAATTAATATTTATTAAAAATTTGTCGTTTCGGAAGCCAAATCATGGAACAAGTCTATGCATATTGATGTAGAATCAATATAAGGCTTGTGTAGATATTTTTCTATAAATAAAAATATACTAATTATTGTTATAGATATCTATAAATATTTTTCCAGAATTAAAGTGGTATATTTATGTTAATAATATATTACTTTTATAGGTATATTTAATACTACATATGTTATATTAAGTAGAGTAGTCAATATGACTAGTTTTGATATAAATATATTATTAAGGTTTATATATGGTAAGTCCATATATAGTAAGTTATTAGTGTACTAAAACTAGTAGAATATTTATTATACGCGTACGTGACGGAGGTAGCGAGGACCTTGGAGCCGAACCATCGTACTCACAGTTGAAAGTTGCAGACAAGTGTACCATGCCAATTTTATAGTTCATGTTTCTTTCCTTTATTGTTGTTTTATTTCTTGTTTATTATCATTTAGGATGTAGGAATAGTCGATACTTTGCGTCCATATTATATTTGGGTGCCGATGATATCTTGTAGTCATTGAGTATCGACACTAGGCATTATATATACTTTATTCATATTTTATTGACATGATAGACCATAGGACACCAATACGATTCATGATATGGAGTTTACATGAGTATTCGTGGTTATGGACTACGTGATAGGATATTAGATTGATACTTGCACTTGTGACTTGTTATACTGGACTTGACTTGACTTGACTTGCTAGTTCTAGACATGGGTGGAGAGAACATTACGACAATATCTGGCTGTATATACGACAATATCCGGCTATATATATATATATATATATATATATATATATATATATATATATATATTCATTATCACTACCACATTTCTAGATAGGAGTATTTTTATAATTTTACATTATTAATATGTTGTTTATATTTAATTAATTAATTATAGTGATGGTTGCATTTATTAGTGGACTAGACTATTTATTAGGCCCTTGGTTAGTGAACCCGATTAGACTTGTCGTGACACTTGAACCTATATTTTAGGCTAGCCTCATTAGACCCATTTAAGTTATAACATGTCATGAATAGGGACTAGATTAATCACTAAATTAGATTAGAAGCTTCCATAAATTAGTCAAACCTTCATAACAACCTAGAGGGGCACTGTGGATATTTTGTATTGACATTACTATGGCTCTTAAAATGGACGACCATGGGGAGAGGAGTTTCATTCTCTTCACTTCTTCATTTGGAGCATAAAACCCTAGTTTGGTGTTCCCCCTCTCATTCCTCCATCAAAATCATTCCCAATCATCCTCAACCTTCTTCTACTCTTCATCAAAGGAGCCTAAAAGCTTGAGAGCCAAGGAGAACAATAAGAGAAGGCTATTTGGCTTGAGGATTGTGTCCAACTTCTCCCTTGTGTCCACTAGTGGTGCTACAGTGGGAATCCATCTCCCAATAAGTATACATCTAATTTTACTCTATGTTTAGACTCTAATACATGCATTAGACCATTAGAAAACCCACCCATGGACTAGGGGTACCTATAGGAGGAAGAACTATGCTCTAATGATCATTTTGGTAGAAATTATATGGACTTTTTGAGCCAGGGAAAATCCAAAAATAGTGCATCAAGAATTTGCCATTAGGTTTTGATAGGCTAAATAGGCATGTGAATGTTGTGTGTGGCTAGATACGTGTCCATAAATAGATACGAGTAGGTTGTGTCATGATATACTAGGACACAAAGTCGATTTGGGGGGTTTTCTCCTCCTACACTTGTCACACACAAGTCACATTTCACATAACACATTGCACTAGCTAGACACCACTCTAATTAGCCTCTAATTATCATTTTAGATATGATTATATGTTTTGTTTAGGTTTGGACAAGGTTTGGTATAGGTATCTTAGGCGTATCACAAGCTTGTGAACCAAGTGTTCGATATATGTCTTAAAGGAATTTTTGTGTCATTTTTGAGTCAAGATTGGGTGTATGTGTCCAAAAAGGATACGCGGTATTGTGCCAATGGCATCTCATGATATGCACGGTTAGATTTGGATATTGGATTGATATTGGTATCATTGGGTATGTGTATCATATGAATCTATGCATGAGTATTCATATATATATATATATATATATATATATATATATATATATATATATATATATATATATATATATAAGGGAACCGTTACCTTTATTGATAAAAAAGAGGGTAGTGAGTACATCCTACCTCTACGGTAACACAGAAAGATAAAACATAGCAAAACCAAACACTATTCCCATGCCCATTGCGGGATAGACGGAAGATGACGACAACCCGAAAGCGACTTCCGAAACTGCCACTTCACCTCCCGAACCAAGAAAGCAGTGCCAGCACTGCGCCCCTCATAGCGCTGCTTGTTCCGATTTTTCCAAAGCCCCCAAATAATCGCACCGGCCAAGGATCTCCGATGATGACTGTCGGGGCCACGCCACCATCTTTGAAGGAAAACCAAAAAATCATGGTGCATCCTCGCCTTAAAAAAACTCCGGAAGACAGACCATACCTCCATAGCAAGATCCCCCTGGAAGAAAATATGCTGAAGAGTCTCCACCTGCCCATTCTGACAACAATGACATCTGGATGCCATATGAAAGCCGATCTTTTGAATGTTGTCATCAGTGGGAAGCCGGTTGTGGCACACCCGCCATAATAGAATGCACCACTTCGCCGGAATACATTGCCCCATATATGAGAAAATAAGGGGAAAGTTGGATGGTGAGTCCGACAAAACCTCCATGTCGCTGCCAGAGAGAAAGATCCTTGTCGATCACCCCAGACAAAGGAATCAGGCACCGAAGTGCAAGTCAGATTGGCTGCATTGATACGCCGCCCTGCCTCTACCCCAAAATGCTCCGAGATCAACGACAAATTCCAGCCCTCGGCTGACCAAAATGATCGGATATCAGGACCTCCATTGTCTGAGTTCCTCGCCCGAGAATCTCGGATCTTTCTTCCCCTTTTCGATAGGACCCTTACAATCACCGGTCGATGAGGATGGAAAACCCCCTCCCAGCCAATCTGGCCGACCTACGGAGCTCCCCGTGGCACCACCCGTCGCACCCCTCCCCAGGGGGTGCGTCCGACTCTGGAAAGGAGCCACCAGATCAGCGCCCGCCCCCCCGGGATCCGTGGGCTGGCCCGCCAACCCAGGAGCAAGCCCCCGCAAACGTCTCCCCGCTCCACGTCTGGCCCCAGTGACAACACCAACGACTGTAGGATCAGCAACACGACCCAACCGAGGACCTCCTGGAATCCATGCTTCACACCTGGCTGAGCCCGCTCCACGGCCAAGTCTAAAATAAATATGAGGTTCCGCCAATTTCCTTCCCCTCAAATCCGTCGCCAAATGGGAGAGCACTTGGACGTCATGAAAGCTTCACAAGGATGACGCTTTAAAAAATATTTCGATTTAAGGAAGTCCACCCACAGGCCCCTCCCAAGATGCAATTTCTACTATAATTTCATAGAGAAGGCATCCAAAATATCCTTCAGACACTTAATCCTAGGCCCCCTTCAGATTTAGTCCGAGTAGCAAGCCGCCACGCCAACCAACTCCTCTTAGCGACACCATCCTTGCTACCCAAAAGAACGCTGCAAACATCCTCTCAGTTGTCCTGATAACGGCTTTGGGTGGACAACAAGCTGTCAATGTATACATAGGAATAGAGCAAAGAACATTTTTAATAAGAACCAGCTTGCCCCCAGGAGATAGAATTTTGTTATGCCATCCCGTGAGCTTCGACCTAATTTTATCAATCAGATTCCTGAACAACCCCGCATTCCTTCTTCCACATGTTAAAAGACAACCCAAGTAAGTAAGAGGCAGAGTACCGGTGCAAAAACCAAATAAGGAAGATATAACCTGAGCACGATCCTCAGCCAATGGAGCTGCAGTATAAAAGGCAGACTTGGAATAATTAATCTTCTGACCTGATACAGCCTCATAACGATGCAACACCTTCTGAAGAGCACGCAAGCCAGAAATATTCCCCGAAGTAAAAATAAGAACATCATCCGCGTAGGCCAGGTGTGATATACGCGGACCCCCGATCGGAGTATGAAAAGATGATCTCCTATTAGAGTCTTGAAGGAGCTTGAGGTTCCGACAGAGCACCTTCGCAGTAATAATGAATAGAGCGGGGGAAAGGGGGTCCCCTTGCCGGATCCCTCGAGACGTCGGAAAGAAATCTGTAGGAGCTCCATTGAGAAGAAACACATACCGGATGTCCGCCAAGAGACGATAAATGATATCACAGAAGGCTTCATTAAAGCCAAATCTTCGAAGAATCCGCAAGAGGAATTGCCAATTAACCCTGTCATAAGCCTTCTGCATGTCAAGCTTGATAGCCATGTTGCCCCCGTGATTGGGTTCCCTCATAGATGCTACCATGTCCTGGGCAATAATTATATTATCAACGATCTCCCGCCCTTTAACAAAAGCACTTTGCTCCGGAGAAATAATTTTGGAAAAAAATTCCCGTAACCTGTAAGCAAGAATCTTGGAAATAATCTTGTTACAGAAATTGCAAAGACTAATAGGACGAAAATCTGAAAGACTCTTGGGGTGCTCGACTTTGGGGATAAGAAACAAGAAAGTATCAGATATAGAAGCTGAAAGACGACCACCCAAGAAAAAAGCGCCAATGGCTTCATCCACGTCAGTAGCGATAATATTCCAACAGTAAGAGAAGAATCTCCCAGAAAACCCATCCAGTCTAGCGCCACTAGACGGGTCCATCCCACGAACAATCTCCATCAATTCCGATCTATCCGGATACCAGACAAGATCAGAATTGTCCTCCGCGGAGATAATGCTAGGAATAACATCGAGGAAGTCATCATCATCGATAATAGCCTCAGCCCAGAACAACTTAGAGAAGAATAAAGAAGCCTCCACCGCCACCTCCACATCAGAGCCTGTTTCTGTACCATCAGCACGAATAATTTTTTGGATAGCAGCCTTTCGCTGCCTACTCTGGGTGCACGTGTAGAAAAATCGAGTATTCTTATCTCCTTCCAGGTCCCACATCAGTCTGGCCTTCTGTTTCCAGAACGACTCCTCAACCTGGACCTTTTGCTTTAGTCTGGCTACAGCCTCCATCCAGGAAGCCCTTCCCCTCTCCGAAGGATGAAGATCATAATCCCCTTCCGACGCCAGTACAACGTCCTCTGCCTGCCGGACCTCCTGAAAAACATCTCCAAAAGTAGATCTGCTCCAGCCGGCCAGGACCTGACCCATCGTCCTCAAATGCATGCCCAGACGCTCCAACGCATCATAGTGCCAGCAAGATTCCCAAGCCCGGGCAACTACCGTGAGGAACTCAGGGTGAGAAGTCCAAAAGTCGAGGAAACGAAAACCTCGACGCTGAACGGAAGACACTGGCTGGTTGGATATCATGAGAGGAGCATGATCAGATTCTGCCCGATTGAGATGCTCACAGGAGACCTGGACTCCATCCAGCCAGGAACCCGTCGCTAACAAACGATCGAGGCAGGATCCATGCCGGTCAACCCCAGACTGACCATTCATCCAAGTAAAAGTGCTCCCTCTGAAGCCAACATCTGATAGCCCGGTCGCCAACTGGAAGTCGAGAAAATCTGCCATGGCTAGATTGTCAGGTGGCCGGCCTCCAAATTTCTTATCCGGAGAAGAAATAATATTGAAGTCCCCGCCCACAGCCCAAGGCAAAATAAAATCCCTAGCTTGGACGTCCAGAAGGTGCCGCCATAGACGTCTCCTCTCCTGACGTATTCCTGTACCATGAACAACAGACAACTGTACCGGATCCGAGAAATAGCTCAAAGAAAGCTATACCGTAATAGCCTGATCACAGGAATCAATACAGTTGAGCCAGTACCTAATTTGCAAAAACACCATATATTACCCTTCTCATTGCAACAGCTAATATCAAAACCCAACCTCAATTGATAAGAGAGAAGCTTGGAGGATATCACCTTGGGCTCGATAATAACAAGAACCTGGATAGAGTTGCTCCGACACAAGGACCTGAGACGGCATAAAGTTGATCTGTTCACCGTCCCCCGAACATTCCAAATAAGAAAATTAACCATGGACCCTCTGGGGGTCCTGCCTATCCCGGGATGCATGTGATCGAAGGAGACGATCTGACTGAGACGCCAACGACTTCCTTCGCTTACCAACCGCCTTTTTAAAAGGTACCATCTGCCATCCTTCTTTACGACCCTCCGAAAGAGTAATGGAAGTTCTATCATCAGGCAACGAAACTAACACATCCCCGGGAGAAGGATCATCATCCCAGGCGAAGATGGAGCCAAGGGCGGGCTCCTCCCACACCACTAAGCTCTGCTCTTCCGTGTCTGAACCATCCGCTATGACTCCTTGTCCCAACTGACTATGGATAATAATAGGAAGGTCTGGTAAGGTGATGGGACGAATAACCCGCTCTGGCCCCGAGTGCCCGTCCAGACACGAACTCGGAATGCTGCAACCTTTCTATAAGGGCCATCCAACATCCGACCATAAAGCCAGCTGGCCCGATGATGACTCCCCCACGTGCCAGAATGGCAGAACGAAACACGCGCGATTGTCTTTACTCCTCCGTAAACCAGGCTGCAATAACCCCATGCTAGAATCACGCCCCTGGACACGCCGCCAAACATGCCGTATCCCCTTCCCCTTCTTATGCCTGGATCGACATCGCCGACGGCCCCTGCTGGCGCCACATCCTCCCACTGGGCCATCTTCCTCTAATGTACCGCCAGAGGAAGGATCATCAGAAATGGATGGCCTTTCTTCCACATCCACCGCCGGCTTCGCCACCTGTGGCCGACCATAATCACTCTCTACATGGCCATGTAATCCGCATGCAACACAGTATAGTGGAGTCCGCTCGTACACGACCAGCTGCGAATGAACGCCATCAAGAAGTTGGAAAAATACCTCATGTTGTAATGGTTTACTGACGTCCACTTCAACCAAAACCCTAGCAACACCCGGCCTGGAAAAGGAAGCCGTCGTACGATCCGTATACAGCAGAGTCCCAAGCCCAGAAGCGATGGAGAGAACCGTATTAGTATCAAACAAGCAATATGGAAGCCCAGGGAAGGAAATCCAAATTGGAACTCGAGGATCCTCTCTCATCCACGAAAAATCCACCGAACTGAATATCACCATCGGGACCCGTCCAACGAACCAACAGTCCTTGGATCTAAGCCGAAGGAAATCGCTCTCATCATTGGGTCGAATGAGGATGTGACGATCGTCAATGGCCTTAATATCAATCTAACCCCGGAATCCCCTTGAAGCAAAATCCTTCTTAATGGCCTCAATCGGAAGTCTCCGCCAGGCGAACTTTCCACAAAGGTCCAGCCCACAAGGCGCTGTGAGAGCCTCTATGTCCGTCGAGAAGAAGACGACCACCTTTCGACCGTCAACATCAATGGCAGAACGGAAAGACACTCTCGACGAACCGCCCGCCGAACCCGTCGTCGAACGTCCCGTCGCCAATCGTCCCATCACCGCTGCAGAGTAGCTCACCGGTCCAGTCATCCCGTCGCCTGCTCCCGTCGTCTGACCCGACTCAGTCGAAGGAGCCATCGGCGGCCTCACCTCTGCCGGAATAACAGATTCACGCTTAGGGGCGGAGCCCCCTCGTATCCCGATCCCCCCCGAGAGAGACGTCTGACGCCTGAGCCACCCTCGACAGTGGCCGAGGGCCATGGCGGGCGAAGCCCCCCGTCGAAGCTTCCAACCGCCGCATGCCGAAGCTTCCATCCGCTGCCGGAATTAGGCCGCGCTGGGCGGAGCCCCCCCAGCCCCGCATCCCGATCTCCCCCGAGCGAGGCGTCTGACGATGACGCCTGAGCCACCCTCGACATTGGCCGAGGGCCATGGGTGGCGGAGCCCCCCGTCGAATCTTCCATCCGCCGCACGCCTGGGTCGCTCAAAATCGCCTGGAGAAGGGCATATATATATATATATATATATATATATATATATATATATATATATATATATATATATATATATATATAGAAAACCCCCTAAAAAACCCCCCTCACCCTCAGTCGTAATTTAATGTTAATTTTATATATATAAATATATATATAGAAAACTCCCTAAAAACCCCCTCACTCTCAGCCGTAATTTAATGTTAATATTAATGTTAATATTAATGTTAATATTAACATTAAATACTAAAATTAATATTAAACTTAACATTAAAATTAATATTAACATTAACATTAATATTAACATTAACATTAACATTAACATTAATATAAAAATAAATATTAATATTAATATTAACATTAACATTAATATTAACATTAATATTAACATTAACATTAATATTAACATTAAATTACGGCTGAGAGTGAGGGAGTTTTTAGGGGATTTTCTAAAGGGGGCTTTGGACCCGCTCCATATATATATATATATATATATATATATATATATATATATATATATATATATATATATATATATATATATATATATATATATATATCCTTGCTACACACCTTCACTCTCCAATAGGGGCACACACAAGCCGCACACTGTCTTTGATGCACAAGGACACATACTCTCCAATATACACTCATAGCTCTCTCTCCCATATAAATGTATATATATATATATATATATATATATATATATATATATATATATATATATATATATATAAAATATATATATATATATATATATATATATATATATATATATATATTATATATATACATATATATATATATATATATATATATAAAAAAAAATATATATATATATATATATATATATATATATATATATATATATATATATATATATATATATATATATATATATAGGGAGAGAGAGCTATGAGTGTATATTGGAGAGTATGTGTCCTTGTGCATCAAAGACAATGTGAGGCTTGTGTGTGCCCCTATTGGAGAGTGAAGGTGTATAGCAAGGACAGTTCTTGTATGCATATGTGATGCGTGTGCGTGTGCGTGTGTGTGTGGGCGCACACGCATGCATACATCCATATGAGTGTCTATGAGTGTGTCTGTATTATGTGCATATGTGCTAGTGTATGGGAAATTTGGTGTATGTGCATAGGAGAATATTAAGGAAATGTGTGTGTGTGTGTGTGTGTGTGTGTGTGTGTGTGTGTGTGTGTGTGTAAACAGATACATATAGGTGAATGCATATTTATAGAAAGTGTGAGGAGTGTGCGTATTAGGTGAAGAGGAAGGAAAAATCATGTCTGCAATATGATACAACTGTGCAACAGATAGGAGAATAATTAGTAGGAGTATCAGCTATAAGCAAGCTTCTTATAGCCTCTACAGATAGCTTGAACAGCAGCAAGGGTTAAACCCGGGGCAAATTTATGGAATATTGAAACAACAACAGTAGAAGAATGGCAATAGGATGTGGGAGTAACAGAGAAAACAGCAAGCAGTGGTTGCAGCTCTTAGCAGCAGACCATCAATGCATTTTGGGACTAGGCAACCGGTAAACTTTGCCTTTACAGGAGAGTGAGAATAGCAGTATCTTGTTGTGTCTGCACACAAGTATAGAGTATGTTTTAGGGGCAGCAAAGGCAGGGGGTCAAGGGGTTCAACATGCAGTAGCAGTGTAACCTTAGGCAGTAGCAAAACAAATCCATGCCTCCTATTTGTAGCAGCAGGTGCATGCCACCTACAGGAACAAAGAAAGAAGTGTGAGGGTCCTGCATAATAGAGAACAAGGACAATAACAGGTAGGGTGTTTGTTGCGTGTGTGAGGGTCATGAGTGCTAGTGTGTTTGTTTGTGTGTGAGTATTCCTAGATAGGTAATATACAAGTGTGGTTGTCATAGGTATATTATAGATAGTGTTGGTGTGTGTAGAGTATGTGTGTTAGAAGGAGTGTACACGGGTGAGTGCATGTACTTCAATAGGAGTATGTATAAATCAGTTAGGCAACAACAGATGGAAGTGGTAGGTATGCAGGTAATTGGATTAGGGAAGCCTAGTGGATAGAATGTGCATGCCTATGTGTGTATATGTATATGTGAGTGAGTATCCACCTTATGGATGAGGGTGTGAAATAGATGGATAGATAGGGTTACCTAACTACCTATATATATATATATATATATATATATATATATATATATATATATATATATATATATATATATATATATATATATATAGGTAGTTAGGTAACCCTATGGAATAGCATATGGACATATGTATATGGGGTGGCATACATAGGGTAAGGATATCACATATGCATAGATAGGAATCCTAGTGTCTAGAAAAGATACCAATATATTGGTGGAAAGTGCTTTATAAGGAAACACATATAGGTACACTTGGGTACATTTTTTTATGCACATAGCATTATATAGGCTTAGGTATCTTTCAAGGGTAATTATATAAGCTATATAGTACAACTGAGTCACATATAGATGAAGGCACTAGGGATACATGTATGGGTACATGTAAATAGGCAAGGGTAGATACCATCATAGGTCTTTATACTTGTAGAATTAGGACATTAAGATGCACGGTATGCTATATAGGATAAGGGCATGGGTTAGAGTCTACCTGCAGGATTGGCAAGGTCTAGAAAACCCATAGGACCTAGAACCTAGTTATGACCTAGTCTTGACTAGTATTGACTAGTTAACCCTAAAAGTCAACCCTTTGGATAAATTGACCTAGTTTGACCCCCCATAACCTAGAAATCATACTTCGTTCTAGATATCAATGTTTAGCACACAGAAACACCAATTAACATTGATATTTCATATTTAGGTCTTTGTAACTCCACTTTGGACCTCGATCCATAATTGTTGCTTAGGACCACATGTGAGTACATTCTTTGATAGTTTCAATTATTTGATTATTTCTATGATTCTGGTCTATAGTATTGTATTATTTGATTCTCGACACAATGGAGACATGGATTGGTATTTTTATGGATTCACTCTCTTGCGACACGTGCATTATACTTGTCTAGCCTGTACATCAAGACTCACTTACTAATATCACTTACTTTTATCTAGCTGGTCTCGTACTTGATTTGTGTGTCGGGACTTGGATTCATTAGGATAGTCGGCCGGGAAAAATACTTAAGAAGACATGTAAACATTTCCAAAATCTGAAACTACATCGAATTGGTCTAATCTGGAATGATAGCAGTCGCACACCTCATGTGCGATGAGCCGTATTATCCCTAACCGTTTACATGCCGAAAGTGGTATTTCAAAACACATTAGTTTAGTTATATTCTTGTTGATTTATATTATACCTGTTGGACACTTCATACCAATATTAGCTGAGTTCTTCCTTACTTATTATCCTTATTGCTATACCCACTTGTTTCACTATGCTTATTTTTAGTGCTCTGTATTTAATTGTTGCTCTATTTTATTTTCGGATTCAGTCATTCCTACTCGTCATGTATTACTTTCTATAACTATTTTATAGTCTTTATCATTTAATTGGAACTGTTGTTAGAGGTGTGCTTCACTCAAATATCGACTGGATAATATTTTTCAAAGGATCTAGAGGACTTCTGTCCTACCTATTATGGACAAGGCGTAGATGAAGACTATTTACAGAAGACCCAAGAGGAATCAGCCCAGTAGAGGAGATACTAGTAGCGGCCCATCTAGGTTAGCTATTAGTACTAGATTTGTCTCCACTTTTTTAGATTGGATTATTATTTTATTCGAGACATGTACTTATTGAGATATTAGACTCTTTATTTCATCATTCATACGTATATCATTTTGTACCTTTATCTTCCTTTAGCATCTGTGATTGAGTATGAGATGCTAGATATTATATTGTCCTCCGTTCGGAGATGTGATTATTATTGACAAGTTATAGTTCATATATTCTTAGATTGTTTAGATAGCACAGTTGACCTAAATATCATTCTACCGTTGATGCTGTGACGTAGGCTGGACATACCCACGTACTCGTGCCCCTATACCGGATGCGGGTCGTGACATATTTTTGTGGTGTCCCATGCTGGTGCAGCTTCGTAATAGAGCGATATCGTGGTAGTACAACGGCTTAATTGTACTATTACGAGCCTACAATAGGATATAGAAAATATGATAAAAGGATGAAAGTATACTCAATCACAATAGGACTCCTTGTGAGATTTCTAGGACGACCTCTGAGAATCTTACTATAAACCCTATCTTGAAATCTGTTTCCACTCATTTCTGTCTACTCTTACTTGTTTATTATTGAAATTGATCATTGGTGTTCGTTGTTGACTTTAATTTGTATTAAGAACAAGTTTATGTACTATATCAAGAGTATATTCTGGTAGTACATACTAGGCGAGGCAGTGATGATTACAGCCATTCATCTTGGTTATGGAGTTTATCGTGGCCATATTAACTGGCAATTTTAGATATACGTATCTTAGTTATGGAATTTGGAATTTTCGCAGCCATGCCAGCTGGCAAGGCAGTTATTCTGAACAACTTAAATTTTAGATCTATATACCATGAATATGGTACCAAAGGTTATGCAATTATGCTGACTGGAAAGGCAAAGGTTCTGGATAACACAATTTTTGGGCACAATAGTATGATTATAAGATTCTATTCTAGATTGGTTCTCGACTTATCACCTCTAATATCCTTAAATGTTTGATTGTTTGCATTTAGTATAGGACATGCTAGACTCTTAGGGATTGGAATTGCTATCTTATATTCCATTTTATTGATTCTTATTTATTTCAATTGCTAGCCTCCTTTGATAATATCTTATCTTGTGTCATATTGACTTCCTTGTTTGATCTATCTTCAGGATGCCGTCGAAGACTAGGACCTACATTACCCACATTAACTTATGAGAGGTCTGCTACCTCTCAACCCCTACTCCAGCTATGGGGGTTTCTCATGTCGTTTCTCTCATTTATGTTGGAGTATCCTCTACTCTCAGGGACGCTCCTCCACCTGTATAGAGGACTATCCTCGTGGCTAGAGGCTATTCCTCCGTCGCCTCCAACACCGACTGATACAGTACAGATGTTTGTATTGTTCCAACAGATAATGGCGGCTTAGAGAGCCCAAGTTGAGGCACATTAGTGGCAGACTGATGTGATGCGCTAGAGTATTGAGAGTGCCACCAGTTGATATTAACTATAATTAAGAAGGTGGCGCTCGTTCAGCCTTATGGTGCTCTAACTCAGCAGCAACAGTCGAGGCTGGTACCATTATGGACTTCAAGAGGATGTCTCCTCGGGAGTTCAAGGGTACTGTGGGGAACCTTTATAAAAATGACTGGTTGGAGGACATCGAGCATATTTTGCGACTTGCTCAGATACCAAAAAGTTTACAGGTCGAGGCAGCCGCCAATCAGCTGTTCGATATCGTGCTTACATAGTATTGCAAAGAGCCCAGGCTCGCCATGACAATACTGACTTGGAAGGCTTTCAAGAAGTTGTTCAAGGAGAAGTTCTTTCATGACGTAGATTTGAGTGCCCTAGAGAGCCAGTTTCTTGGGTTGGTTCGGGGGAGCTTGTCAGTTGATGAGTATGCTACCGAGTTTTTCTGTCTGAGCCATTTTACGAAGAATATGGTTCGGGAGCCAGAAGATCGGGCCAGTAAGTTCAGGAGGGTCCTAAATAGAGTGGTCAAATCGTACACTTCTGGGTGTCGTATGGCTACCTTCGAGGACGTTCTGATGGATGCCCAGATCATGGAGGACTTGGGCCTCAGGCCCAAGAGGAGCAGTGATGTCGTGGGTGCTGGTACCAGTACAGGACTGGTGAAGCATCCCATATTCAGAAGATGAGTCTTACGGCCCAGCAGGAGTATCACCCACCAGCTGGATCATCGATTCAACAACATCTATGAAGGCAGAATCAACCGGTGCCTACTTGTGCCTATTGCAGGAGATCGGGACACACTTGGGATATTTGTAGGAGAAGGCTGAAGGTGTGTTTATTCTGTAGAACCGTTGTACATCTGATGAGAGATTGCCCCACTGCACCACCTTTTGGTGGAGCACAAGGTCAGAGAGATAGAGCTAGGCCACCTGTGGTACAACATCATGCCCCGAACCAGAAGAGGGAGATACCATAACAGGGCAGGGCTTTTGCATTGACTGTTGAGGAGGCCGATGCTACAGGTGATGGGTTAGCATATTTTGTTTTGTTTTGTTCTCTTCTTTCCTTCCTTTTTTATTATTTGTTTTGAGTGCTTCATTGGTACCGTGTAGATTGCTTGTGCTATAGTATAGTTAGCATAGTTAGTATAACCCATATTTGAGACTGTAATATCAAGACTATAACCAGGCATATTTGTTTACCTTCAATAGAATTGTATGATTTTAGGTAGGACTTTCTTAGACCATGAATATTGGGGGCTTGACCTAGAGAAGAGTACACCCAACTTAAATTTTGAGGACAAAATTTTTTTAGAGGGTAGGATTGTCACTACCATATTTCTAGATAGGAGTATTTTTGTTATTTTATATTATTAATACGTTGTGTATATTTATTTAATTAATTATAGTGATGGTTGCATTTATTATGAGTGGACTAGCCTATTAATTTGACCTTTGGTTAGTGAACCCGATTAGACTTGGCATGATACTTGAACCTACATTTTAGGCTACCATCATTAGACTCATTTAAGTCATAACATGTCATGAATAGGGATTAGATTAATCACCAAATTAGATTAGAAGCTTCCATAGATTAGTCAAACCTTCATGACAACCTAGAGAGGCATTATGGATAATTTGCATTGAGA
>JANAVB010044017.1:6274501-6467001 GCA_029216955.1 Iris pallida | reverse complement strand
TATATATATAAAATATATAAATATTTTATATAAAATATATATACATAGGGTAAGGGTATCACATATGCATATATAGAAATACTAGTGTCTAGAAAAGACACCAATATATTGGTGGAAAGTGCTTTATAAGGAAACACATATAGGTACACGTGGATACATTTTTATGCACATAGCATTATATAGGCTTAGGTATCTTTCAAGGGTAAATATATAAGCTATATAGTACAACTGAGTCATATATAAATGAAGGCACTAGGGATACATGCATGGTACATGTAAATGGGCAAGGGTAGTTCCATCATTGGTCTTTATACTTATAGAATTAGGACATTAAGATACTGCTACAATGGATAAGGGCATGGGTTAGAGTCTACCTGCATGATTGACAAGGCCTAGAAAACCCATAGGACCTAGAAACCTAGGTATGACATAGTGTTGACTAGTTGACCCTAAAAGTCAACCCTTTGGATAAATTAACCTAGTTGACCCCGATGACCTAGAATTGACCTAGAAATCATACTTCATTCTAGATATCAATATTTTGCGCACTAAAATACCATTGACATTGATATTTCATATTTAGGTCTTTGTGGCTCTACTTTGGACCTCGATCCATACTTGTTGTTCAGGACCACATGCGTGTACATTATCTGATAGTTTCTCTTATTTGATTATTTATATAATTCTGGTCTTTAGTATTGTATTACTTGATTCTTGACATAATGGAAACACGGATTGGTATTTTATGGATTTACTCTCTTGCGACACGTGCGTCATACTTGTTTTACCTCTACATCAGGACTCACTTACTGGCATCACTTACTTTTATCTGGCTGGTCTCATACTTGATTTGCATGTCGGAACTTGGATTCATTATGCTAGTCGGGTGAAGAAATACTTGAGTATACATGTAAACATTCCCAAAATCTACAACTATCCCCTACTGGTCTAATCTGGAATGTTAGCAGTCAAACACCTCATGTGCGATGAGCCGTATTATCCCTAGTCGTTTACATGTCGAAAGTGGTATTTTAAAATATACTAGTTTAGTTACATTCTTGCTGATTTACATTATACCTACTGGACATATCATATCTATATTAGTTGAGTTCTCCCTTATTTACTGTCCTTATTGCCATACCCACTAGTTTCACCATGCTTATTTTCATTGCCCTTTATTTAACTGTAGCTCTATTTTATTTTCGAATTTAGTCTTTCTTAATCATTATGTATTACTTTCTATAAATGTTTTATAGTCTTTATTATTTAATTGGATCTGCTATTAGAGGTTTGCTTCGCTCCAATCTTGATTGGATAATATTTTTAAAAGGATATGGAGGACTTTTGTCCTACCTATTATGAACCAGGTGTAGATGAGGGTTATCTGCAGGAGACCCAAGAGGAGCCAGCCCACTAGAGGTGACACTAGTAGCGAACCATCTAGATTAGCTATTACTATTGTATTTGTCTCCAGTTTATGAGACTTGGATTGTTATTTTTATTAGAGACATGTACTTATTAAGATATTGGACCCTTAGACTTGTTGTGGATTCATGTTATGCTACTAGATTTCTTTATTTCATCATTCATATCTTTATATCATTTCGTGCCATTATCTTCCTTTAGTATCTGTAATTGAGTATGAGATTCTAGATATTATATTGTCCTCCGTTCGGAGATGTGATTATTGTTGACAGGTTATATTTCATATATTCTTAGACTGTTTAGATAGCATAGTTGACCTAAACAGCATTCTACCATCGATGCTGCGGCGTTGGCTGGACATACCCACGTAATCGTGCCCCTATACCGGGTACGGATCATGACATTTATCTACTCATATATCCTTGTTTTCATATATGGGACTTGGCTATTATTCTACTACTTTAGCTTCGTTTCTATGTATGGACTTGGATGGTATTCTACTAGTATACTTTTATCTCCGTGGCAGAGCTTGGGTGGTTATCTGCTTGATCTACTTATATGTCCTTAGTTTGGTGCCTTAGGACAATATCCTGCTGAGGATCTTGTGAGCCTTAGTGGTTGAAGTTTGAGTCTTAGTGGTTGAAGTTTGATATCCGAAAAAATGTTCTAATGTGCATATCACTTAGTCTGGTTAGAGTAGTTACCCTTTAGTTTATTTTTTGTTAATGTTATAGTGGTATTTTTTTTGTACCTTGCTATGTCCCCTGATGACCTTGTGATCTCTCCATGTAGATGGTCATGCAGAGATAGTCCACTGATCATAGAGGTATTATTGTATCTGGCTTAGGTATTTGATCATGCTTTTATATTTATTCATTATTTCTATTCTACTATTTAGTCTTATTTTATATACCCATACCGTTTTTCGGGTCTAATCAAACATATATGTTATTGGACTGCAAACCATGACATATATTGTCAAAACTCGCACCCGATATAGGGATACGAGTGTATGACAGCGCCCAGCCTACGTCGCAGTATTGGTTGTAGATCACTGTCTATATTTACTATGCTAACAAATAGTGTATATCATAACCTGTCAAGATATCTCATCTCCCATTGGAGGACAATAACATGTTATAATCATACTCATTCACAAGTCTATATGAAAGATATATGGCATGATAAGAGATAATAATATAAAGAGAAATATCCAGAAGTCGAACATAACATAATACTAGTCCAGAGTCTAAGAGTCATCTATCTCAATACAAGTCTGAAATAATATACATGTCAGGAGTCATAAACTGGAGACATAACCCAATAAAAAATCTAGTCTAACTGAGTCGCCACTAAATCCTCCTCAGCTGGAGCTAAACCCTCCTGGATCAGGGTCTCCTAGTCTACGCCTACTACATTCTGGGGGTCATAGTAGGTGGGGGGACCATTCTCAGAATCGTCTGAAAAATGTATGCAGTCAGGATTGGAGCTAAGTACATTTCTAATAACAGTTCCAGTAAATGACAAAGACTATGTGACAGCAAATAGAAAGAATATACAAGATTAAGTAATGTACATGAATGTAACAAGGCATGAGTAAAACTGTAAGTAATTACCAGAAAATATGAACAAGATATATCATGTACAAGAGTCAAGAATCATGCTATCTATGTGAGTGAGTAATAGTTTCACCATGTGACCGACTTAGAAACTTGTACAAGAATTTATGGCCTGGTTAATCATACGTACGATGTATGATCAACACTCACAAGAAACAAGACATGCACAAAGAGAGTATTTATCACATATCTACACTAATACTCCCCACCCCCGACCATTATAGTAGATCCAACCATGGTACATCATGGTACATTACGACATAAGATTCTCTGAGAAGGTCGCAAGCCTTTGCAGAAATCGGTGTCCATATAATGCACAAGAACAACTACAAGAGTTGCACAAGTTACACCAAGACGTATAAAAAATAATATCTCATGACGGGATCCAAAAAATACCAATCCGTGTGACCAACGTGTCGAAAAATCAAGGATATCTATACTAAATACAAGAAACATAGAAAATATCATAAATGGAAAATTATCAGAGAATGTACTCGCCTGAGATCCAATATGAAATATTAACTGTATTTGATACGGTGCCTCGAAGACCTAAATATGGAATATCAATATCAATTAGTGTTTTGGAATCATAAACATGCTATACAAGGTCAAATTTGGGTCTCCAAGTTATTTATAGATCAACTGGGTCAATACCTTGCTAAACTTGGTCAAAGTAGGTCAACCTAGGTTTTTGGAACCATACCTTGCCTTACCAAGGTACACTAGTCTATACTAGGTCAATACCCTAGGTATTTACCTATCTAATTTATCTATAGGCTTAATAGCCATATCCCAAAATCCTATATATTATATAATACCCATTATCCTACATTTATCTATAATGCCCACACTCACTTCGGTAAATCAATTACCCAAATCATTACCTAGTCACTCTAGGTAAGGCCATACATATATTTGGAATTACCTATACTCATAGGTAACCCATAGCCTAACTTAAACTTACCTAACCTCACATATATAGGTATCCTCCTATACTCTAACATTAGGCTGCATTTTCTACCCCATAGTTAACCTTACCTACACATCATCTTCTTACATATCACTAATACATACACATTCAATTCATGTTGGATGCACGCTAATGGTTCAATAAGTCAATGGAATCTCATCATCCATACATAATGAATTGGTATGTTATATTCATACCATAGCATATCAATAGTAAGAACTAGAATTCTTATCGATACTCCACACTCAAGCCACTCATTCATGTATACACAAGAATTCCCAAATCCTATTACCTATGCACAATCTAATACATGTTCCTCTCATTCTAACATTCACCTACCCTATCTCCGTATTACCTATACACCCACACAAACATATACAATATACACACACAACATTCCTCTCTACACCTAATTGATTGTTGCCTACACCAAAATCCTACTATTTTACTAATGTCTAGACACAGTACTACTACTATTCAGGCACCCTCTTCATTCCGCTACTGCCTAACTGCTATTGCACACCAATACAACATATGTTGTTGTATATTCAAGCCCTGCACAGGGCAGAAAAACCCTTACACTTGCTGACCCCTCCTACCAAGCTTCCTAATCCTCCTCTAAATGTTACTGCTGCAACTATACCTCCCAAATGCAGCTGCACAAAAAGCTCCCTGCCTATTCTCCCCCCTTCATCTTCTATTTGTTGCCCTTAATAGTAGCATTATGCTGTTGTACCCATCTTCTTCATCCACTGCTGTTGGCACTCCTAAATTCCATACTGCTGCTATGTGAGGTGCAGCAGCAATATCCTATTGTACAAGGAAATTGCAAACTGTTGTGCAACACTTTCCCTCTCCCTATTTACCTATCAACATATAAGGTTATACATGCATATATGCCTAAGTTTCTAACCATTCAATCTATTTCTCCTACTACATATATGCATTCCTTTGACACAACTCTGTACACATAAACTCTTGCACTCTATGAACACCTCTCTACAACTGAACCTCTCCCATCTCTAACACACACATTCACAAGTATCACACATGATACTCACTCAAGCACTACACTAATCCACTAACACACAAGCACACACATTCTCTAACATAATATCTCTCTACGCACACACTCTCTAGTCTAATAAGGGCACATACATATGTATATCCACAAAACACACTCTTATGTGCACAAATACAAACACGTGGCGTACCACACCCTCATATCATACTAATCTACGATACGGTTGTGATATGGCCAATATACCTATACCAAACATTGTCTGAATTCTACCAAACTTCTTAAGCAAGTTTAGGATATACATATAAACGTAATTAGAGCATGGCAAGGCTACTATCATGTGTCATGTATAATAGGACATGTGCACCAAAAGTGTAGGAGGCCAAAAACTACCAAATTGATCCTATGTCCCACAGTATCATGATACGACCTACAACGTATCCATTTGTGGACATAAAACTAGACACACACAACCAATCTACACTAAATAGGCCTAGCAAACCTAAGGACAAACACTTGGTGTAACTATTCTCAAAATTCCTTCAAAATGGCATAAAATCTATTATAACTTCCAAATAGAGATTCATTAGTTTCAAAACTCTTCCTATGGGTAGTCATAGTCCATGGGTGAATTCCTAAGGGTTCAATAACACAAATAGGATCTATTTAGAGAGGGAAATAAGATGTATACCTATTGGTAGATGGATTCCCAATGAAAAACCAAATGGATACGATCCAGACACGTGGCTCCTAGCAAATGAACTCCTCTCCTTGTGCGTCTAGTCTCCAAGCTCCAAAGCTCCTTCTAGTATAGAGAATGAGAGAGATTGATGAGAGAATGAGTGGGCTTTGAGGGGGATTGATAGAGGAATGGTTCTAAGTAGAAAGAACACCAAATTAGGAAGGACATGGAGCAATGGAGATGGAATGAATGAAATGGAACACCCCTCTCTTGTGGTCGGCCACTTAACCTAGGTTAGAGCTAATCCACAATGTCTATATAGCCCTCTAAATTTTGTTATGTGGCTAATCAGTTGCATGGAAGGGTTTGGACCTATTTTGGTCATTAGTCTAATCTCTTTCCTAATTAATTTGTCACGACTAATGAGTCTAATTGATCCTAACCAAATGAGTTGGTTTATGAGTCATGTCATGCTAATTATTGGGCCTTAGTCAAGTGTATAGGCTAACTGGTTCACTAACACAAGTCTAACAATTAGGCTAGCCACTAACCGTAATAACTATCACAATATTTATAAATAAATATACACAATATAATATAAATATGAAATGACAAAATTACCTCTATTTGGAAAAATAGTAGTGACATATATTGTTCATTCTTGATGTTACTTATCATGTGGATTGAGATAGATATATTTATAGTTGATTGATAGATAGAATTAGAACACCAAGACAGCTTATACGTATTCAAGCCGAGCTAGAGTGCACTTGGTACGTAGCTGATATGTATACGTATTCCTGGTCCTACGTAATTTGGGACTGGGCATTACAAATAGATGGTTGTTTTGCCAGTCGGACGCCAGATCCAATGCATAAAGCCAGAAACATATAGGTACGAAGGATTCTCTCTTAAGACATAGGCAATAACCGTTGTTCTCAATCCAACATAGAGGGCTCCATGTCAGGCATCGAGATGATTGTAACCTTTCTTCCTTTAACCATCGAAAGGTTACTTTCCTTTTACAAGGCTTCACCATATTGAGTCACAGATATTGGAGAACATATGTTTGCATAGGTTTGAGGCATCATGTTTTCGAAAGAGATCAATCTATTATTAATAATCTTCTTTGCTATATTGTATGGTTGAACCCAACACCAGATCTAGGAAACAAAGTCAAACACTGATCATTTTTCCTTCGAATTGGACCAATAACCCTTGGTCCGGAGCAAGGGCGTGTTGCCATTTCCCTTCGCTTACTCCCCCTCTCATGACTCGGCCGCTGCTGTAACATCTTTCCATGCTCCAAAGCCCTAGCAGATATGTTAGAAGAGCCTCCACTTCCACATTTTTAGAATATTACATCGAGGTCCAACACAAGGTAGATCCACCATCTTCTTAATAATCGAAAGTCCTATCCTTGGTTTATGGATTTTACTGTTAAAAACATCTAGAGTATGGTTAGGGATGGAAGTAGCATTCAAACATTGTGTTAGAGATACTAAGGGTCCATTTGGTTAATTGTTTAAACTCACTTTTATGAGTTTAAACATTAATGGTGACCAAAAATGTGTTTGATAATCCACACTCAAAATACTATTTACAAAAAATAAATTCTAAAAAACAAAGTTTAAACACTCATTTTAAGAGGATGTAGAAGACCTTTTCCCTAAATTTTTTGAGTGTGAGAACTTTTTGTTTCTCTATATATCAACTTTCTTATGTTTGTGGAGAGGAGATTCTCTCTCCGGCCACTTTTCATCCACACCATGTGTCCAAAATAAGTAGGACTAGGTACGTAAATATGACAGTCGTATAATAAATATACGTAAGTTATAAATGTACTATAATCATGGCACACTAAATCTCATCCACAAAACAAAAGAAAAAAGATACTGTAAAATCAAATATGAATTGTCATTGTACAAGTCGTTGGGTAGAGAAAAATCCACTACCAAGTATTTAACTAGAGGGAAGGAAATAGCAAAATAAAGATTACAAGCAGTGAATGATGATCTAAGAGCAAGTCATCTTCGATAGGAATGATAAGATCACGATCTTGAATGAAAATTCTGTAGAAAATCAAGAAAATACACACACCTGGAGAGATCACTAGGTCCTCGGAGGGATGTACAAGATACATAAAACATGCCTACTATGACAGTAAATACCATGTATAAAAAATAAGAACAGTACAATAAAGACATCTAAGAAGCGGCATGTCATAGAGAAGTGTAATACTAGATGTGGCTAATAACAAATCAAATAAATCCTATAGACTGTAGTACAATACAAGATACTCTCAATCTATAGTATGTCTCAATTGTAGTTCAAGCAAATAACTCCAATTAAGAACGGCCAAGTAGCCAAGCCTAGTATCAGTCTCCTCTCATAAAAGAATGCAAGGGTCGAGTGAAATCCTATAGACTATAGTACAATGCAAGATATTGTTAGCACGCTGCCTAATGGTCACACCTGATTTTGATAATCAACGATGACTTAAGTTGATACACAAAATATATGAACTGTTACTGATGTTTCAGGTCAGTAAAATCAATATCAAAGAACGGACTGCATCTACAACAAGCCTTCAAGTCATCATCCAAAAGTGATTTGTACTGAAATCAATATCGAGTCAAATTTTACATTTCTTCTGTATTTTTATCTTTATTGAGTTTAGGATATGAAATATAAAATCGATCGGTTATTACTGGCTTAGGTTAACTCCAGTCCACCTTTCAAAAAGCCTACCTATATCTCAAAATCCTACATATCCAAAAATCCTAAAATACCTATGCAATTTGGCTATTTAAATTAAGTTCTGAAGTGATAGAACTCTGGCAGAACTCTGGCCGAGTTCGGTCCGAGTTCTAACCGAGTTCAGTCAACTCAAATTTGAATTCCAACTGCCTCCAAATCTGCATAAAACATTCATTTGCAAGATCTTAGCATCTGAACTCTGCCTGAACTCTGCCGAGTTCGGTCAGAAAAAATAGCTATAAATAGAGAAGAACTTTTTATTTCTAATCACTTATTCACTCTTCTCTCTATTTATCCTTCAAAGTATTTTTTAAGTGATATAAAGCTTTTACATTCTACCTATACATCTCTTAGCCAAAGCCAGTAACATCGTGTTCGATTTAGTGTCTTTGGTCTGTAGAGTTGTAAACAGGTTATAAGTTTAAAAAATATTTTAGTTTTCAGAGTCGTTCGTACGCTCGTCCCCAAGCACGGGGTTGTGAAGTCGGCCATGCACTTGTCACCAAGTACTGTGTTGTAAAGAGACGGCAAGGTCTCATTTAGCTTGTAAATAGTAGATTAACAGTGGGCAAGAGTACTCGCGACTGGATTAGTCCTCTCAGAGGGAAACCAGTATATATCGCGGTGTTCACTGAGTTTAATCTTCTATCTCTTACTGTATTTATATTATTCTCTTTATTCCTTCCATATTTTATAATTGTTAAATTTTTAATTGATGATTATTTTTGTTGTACTCGCACACACTCTATTCACCCCTAGAGGTGCTCAACGGTCCTATAATTGGTATCAGAGCGGATTATATTCTAAAATAACAACCCTAGAGAGTATATGGCAGTCGTAAAATCAATATTCAACGATGAAGGGCAATCCATAAATAGACTCCCACTATTTGACGGAACAAATTACACCTATTGGAAAACATGAATAACTTTTTTCTAAGGTCTCTTGACTTTGATCTTTGGTCTATAGTAGTTTACGGTTATACGAAACCGGCACCTGTGGTGATTGAAGGTAATATTATAGACAAGCCACATGACAAATACATAGAAAAAAAAGTCAAAGGCTAGTCTAGATGCATGTGCCATCAATGCACTATTCTATGCAATTGACAAAATGGAGTTCAATCGAGTTTCTACATGTACTACGTCTCATGATATTTGGAGACTTTTTGAGGTAACCCATGAGGGGACTTCCTAAGTAAAAGAATCTAAAATCAGCGGACTAACACAGGAATATTAATCTTTTAAGATAAAACCCGGTGAGTCAATTACACAGATGTTTACTCATTTCCTAGATATTACTAATCCATTGCAATCTCTTGGTAAGGATTACAGTAACCATGAGAAGATCAGAGAAGTGCTACGGGCTTTAACCAAGAAATGGAACCCGAAGGCTACTGTAATCATTAAAGGAAATGATCTCACCACCATGACTCTGGGGACACTCACGGACAAGCTGATGACCCACGAGCTTGACCTACAAGAATTTAAAGAAGCAACTCCTAAAGAAAAATCAATCGCCTTCAAAGCGTTAGCCAAAAGAGTTGCTTGTAAAGATTCTGACGAAGAATCATCTAGTGGTGATGAGCAAGCCTTGCTAGTAAAGAACTTCAGGAAATTCCTAAAGTTTGAGAGATCAAACCGAAGGAAGAAAGACGTCCACGAAAGCAATAAAGAAGAAATAATATAATTTGGATGCAAGAAGTCAGGACATATAAAGAAGGACTGTCTACTGTCAAAGAAAAGCAGTCCATATGATCGATCAAGATCAAGCAAAAAAAGCTATAACTGGTCTAAAGTATGCAAATACAAGCATCTGGCACAAAAGTGATGCCAATGAATCAGAGGAAGAGGACAGACACTGCAGCACTGCTAATGTCTTTCTTATAGCATTCGATAAGGTATCAGCTAACCCTCTATATGCGATTTTACATTCGATGAGTTAGAAAATGCCTTTAGTGACCTGTTTGAAGAACACAGAAATGTGTTAGACAAGTATAAGCAATCTCGCAAAGAGGTTAAGGCATGCACAACCGAAGTAGCAAGATTGTCTAATCTTCTCGAAGATATTAGAGAGATATCTACTACTGGTAACACGAACGAGATAGCCAAGCTCAAGGTAGACTATCATGAGGCTATCCTCACCATTGAAAAAAAAGAGACTATGTCTAGATATAAGAGATATATGACATAGAGAAAAAAAGGCACTTGGTCACAGAGCAAAGACTCGCTGATATGACTACTAGATATGAGGAGTCTTGTGCGGTCTCTAAAAAGTTAAAGATCAAGTTAGGCAAGCAGGCCATCCCTGTGACATAGCCTAAGGTTAGTCCTAATGCTAAGTATACAACTAAGAGGAATAAACCACAGAAAGTATGTAAGTAACACGTTAATCACAATCATGCTTTCACTTATAGGTTTTTAAAGAAGACACAACTGCATGTCAACACAGAAATAAGGAACACTTTTTTAAAACTTACTTGCATGTATTGTGGTACTCAGGAACACATATCAGAGTATTGTCTAGCAAGAAAGCTTGTTGACAATCAAACACTTGTTTTGAGACCTAAGACTAATCAAAATGGACCCTTCAAGAAATGGGTACCAAAGGATTCATCTACTCGTGTTATAGGTGGACCTTCAATCCTCTCATGCTAGAAGTAAGTGGATCATCGATAGCAGATGTTTACGGCACATGACTGGTGATACATCTTTGTTCGCTACACTATCGATGAAGAAAGAAGGACACGTCTCCTTCGGAAACAGCTTGAGAGGTGACATAATTGGAAATGGAACTGTTGGTATGTCTCCTTACCCAGTAATGAAAGACGTTTGTCTAGTTACGGAGTTGAAACATAACCTACTAAGCATAAGTCATTTGTCAGATAACGGTTATGGCATCAACTTTGTAAAAGACAAATGTACTATATATGAAATATCATCTGGTAATCCCGTATATGAAGGGATTAAAAAAGATAATATTTATGTTTTCTTTCTAGAAAGTACTAACAATACAGAAAGGTACCTAGTAGCAAATCAAGATAAAAACTGGCTATGGCACTTGAGGCTAGGACATGCCAATATGGATACTATCTCACGACTGTGCACCAAAAAGTTGGTAAAAGGACTCCCTGATATCATATTGAAGAGAGACATGGTATGCGCTGACTATATAAAAATAATAAGGCAACTAGGTATACTTTTAAATCCATCAACATTGTAAGTACCTCTAGACCCTTGCAGTTAATTTATATGGATTTATTTGGTCCTAGTATAGTTGCTAGTCTTGGCGGTAAACTCTATGCCTTTATTATTATTGATGATTTCTCTCATTTTACATGGGTTTACTCTTTATCAAATTAAAGTCATGCAATTTTTGAATTTTAGATATTTTATAAAAAGGTACAAAATGAAAAAGGCTTCATGATTACTCATATCCGAAGTGATCATGGTGGCAAATTCATAAATATTGATTTTAAAAAGTTTTGTAATGATAATTGATATTATCACGAGTTTTCTTGTCCTATAACTCTCCAACAAAATGGTGTTGTGGAGCGGAAGAATGGTACTCTAAGCGAGATGGCTAGAGTCATGCTAAATCAGCATAATCTTCCTAAATATTATTGGATAGAAGTTGTTAGTACAGCCTCTCATGTTTTAATAGGGTATTAATTCGACCTATATCGAATAAAATACCATATGAGTTTTGGTTTGAAAGGATTCCAAATATTTCGTATTTCAAAGTTTTTGGATGTCACTGTTTTATTCTAACACCAAGGACAACTTGGAAAAGTTTGACTCTAAAGCAGATAAAGGAATATTTCTCGGATATGCTGCTAAGAGTAAGGGATATAATGTTTTTAATAAAAAAAATCTATGATTGTTGAAGAATCTATTAATGTTACTTTTGATGAGCTTAATAGTCACACATCTAGCGACAGTAATGATGAAGATGCACAGGTGAAATCTAAGTCATCCAAAGATATTGCTACCAGAGAGAGCCCTATGGAATATCTAACAGGATTTAAATCTTGGAGATTCTTGCCAGATCATCCAGAGACGCTCATCATAGGTGATATATCAAAAGGTGTAAGTATATGTTCTTCTAATAAAGACACTGATATAGCAGCTAATGTATCTTTTATATCACAAGTAGAACCTAAGACAGTAGCAGATGCTTTTAATGATAAATTTTGGATTCATGCCATGCAAGAGGAACTTATTCAATTTAAGAGAAACCAAGTTTGAAAACTTGTTCCAGAATCTATTGGTCAATCGATAATTGGTAGAAAATGGGTGTTATGAAATAAACTAAGTGAGGATGGACAAGTTCTACACAACAAAACACGTTTAGTGGCACAAGGTTATAATCAAGAAGAATGTATTGATTATGACAAAATATATGCTCATGTTGCTAGACTAGAAGCTATCCGCATATTTTGTACATTTGCATGTTTTTTCAATTTCAAATTATCTCAAATGGACGTGAAAAGTGCATTTTTAAATAGATTTTTGAAAGAGGAAGTTTTTGTGAAACAACCCCCTGGTTTTAAAGATTTTAAAAACCCGATCACGTCTTGAAACTTAGAAAAGCAATTTATGGACTTAAACAAGCACCTCGTGCTTGGTATGAACGCCTAAGTATCTTTCTACTTGAAAAATAGTTTTTCAAAAGGAAGAGTTGATACTACTTTATTTATCAAATCTTCAGATAATGAAATACTTCTTTTGCAAATTTATGTAGATGACATAATATTTGGTTCTACTAATGAAAAACTTCGTCAAGAGTTTGCTAAGTGTATGCAGAGTGAGTTTTAGATGAGTATGATGGAAGAACTGAACTACTTCCTAGGACTTCAGATCAAACAACACTCACAGGGAACATTCATCAACTAAGCTAAGTATACGAAGTATTTACTGAAGAAGTATGACTTCGACAACGTAAAGCCTAACGGAACTCCAATGGCTACATCTACCCGACTTGACATTGATGAGAGTGGCAAACCAGTCGACCAGCGTAAGTATCGAGGTATGATTGGTAGTTAATTATATTTAACTGCTAGTTGCCCTGATATCATGTTTAGAGTTTGTATCTGTGCAAGATATCAAGCTAACCCTAAGGAATCACACCTATGTGTCGTTAAACATATCTTCCAATACCTTAAGGGAACTTCTACAGTCGGCTTATGGTATCCTAAAACCACATCTTTTGACCTAATCGGTTATTCTGATACAGATTTTACAGGATGCAAAGTAGACCGTAAAAGTACCAGCGGTACATGTTATTTCCTAGGTAAAGCTTTAGTCTCCTGGTTTAGCAAGAAGCAAAATTCTGTAGCACTTTCAACGACTTATGCTGAGTATATCATCACACGACGCTGTTGTGCTCAAATTTTAAGGATAAAGCAGACCCTAGAAGACTACAATCTGCACTACACGAAGATTCCCATATTCTGTGATAACACTAGCACGATTAACTTGACTAAAAAACTTATTTGTCACTCACGCACAAGGCACATAAAAATTCGTCATCACTTTCTACGTGATCACCAACAACACGGAAATATTTGCTTAGAGTTCATTGACACATATCATCAACTAGCCAATATTTTCATAAAACCATTGGCTGAAGGCCGTTTTAACTATCTACGTCGTGAGCTATGCATACTTGAATTTTCAGATTTATGATGCATTATGATTAATAAAAACTCTTATGACTTAAAATTTTGACATTTATTAATTAAAGTTATTTTGGGTAAAAGTCGAAAGGTTCTTTCTATCATACAGGCGTAAATAGCCTGAAGCGAGACGGTGTACTAGTCTTCGGACTACCGCTAGCTGGGATCCGACCCCTATAGCTAACCCAAAGTAATGAACATTATTAAATAAAGAAGTTTAAAAGTTATTAGGTTTATTCATCATTCGTTGTGCATAAATTAACTAGAAATACAAGTGGCCGAACTCGAACCGAGTTTGGACCACGTCCAGTCGACGCTGTTTAATTTTCCAGAACAACAGCAGTCGGCCCTAGCTCTATATAAAATCCATTTTCATCTCCTCTCTTCTTCATCTGCCCACTAAAAATCCTCCAAAAACCTAGTCTTCTACTACTTGAAGCTCTCCTCCTTCTTCATCCTTGGATCTTCAAAGCTCGGAAGGTGACTTCCTCCATAAGTTTTCCACTCCTTTGAGGTATCATTTTTTTCTTCTCTTTTCATCTATGGCTCCTAAGAAAATCCATAAGAGGAAGAAAGTTTGTTCCGCAGCGGATTCATCTTCAACCTCGAATTATGAACCTGTGAATGCATTTAGTCTCGCTCATCCCTTCGACGAAGATGACTTTGACGCTTCACTCTTTCCAATTATGGAATTCTTAAATTCTTGGTTTGATTCTTTTTCTCTTCAGAAAATATGTCCCGAAAGAGTTGTCAACTTTACTATTTTCTCTGAATATGCAAACACTTTCGATAGACTCAGTCTTCGGGACTTCTTTTCTACTGCTGACAATATCTATGATAATGTCGTTAGAATGTTCTATTGCAACATGCAAGTGAAACCTGACGATAGTATCTAATCTTGTGTCGCTGGACATGAAAATGAGTTTAACTCAACTGACGTCTGTGAGTATTTTCACATGCCTGATGTTGGCGAGGCGTTAGTTGATATTTATAAAGTCTAGTTTCTCAAAGACATAACCCTTGACTCTCTCAAAGTCTATATGTGTCATCCTACCCATGCCCCTCGTAGTGGTAGGATATTTACAAAACACCTCAATCAAAACTTTTAGAATTACATCGCTTTGTTTTCTTTGCCTTACTTCCCAAGACGGGATCTTATGATGAGATCACGTTCATTGAGATGTCTCTAATGTGTCATCTGCAGTTTGGTGTTCCATTTTCTGTTTCCAAGACCTTTATGGCTTGGATGATTGGTTGCAGACGGGTGGGGCGTAACCTTTTATACCCCATGCATCTGGGAGTTATTTTTAAGATTTTTCAGATCAATCTCTCGATCTTTCTGTCATATTTCTTTGTCATCTTTTGAGCTGACTAGATCTAGAAAGTATCATCTGCCTTCGCCTCCTTCCGGTGCTGCTCCTGTTGAGCCCCAGGCCGATCCAGTTGCTCCTGCTCCTGCTCCTGCTCCTGCTCCTGCTTCTGTCGCTTCTGCTCCAGGCTTTGACCCCAGTTCTATCAGTACTTCGATGACTTTGTCACCCTCTCCGGGCAACATCATCAGAGTTATGTAGATGCTGAGTTTCGACATACCTCTCAGGCTCAGGTATTGAGGAACACTCTTGCTGATCTATACTGGAGTCTGTTGCATCACCCCACTGCTACCGTTCCAATGATCCATCATCCAGCATTCGATGGACCGAGGTTCGACGATACGACTACTTTCGGACACTTTGATCCGACCACAGCCTATTTCGACCCTCAGCCACCCACTTTAGCTGATGATGATGATGCTCATATGTGAGACGAGCATTCAGTTAGTATTTTGAGTTTTTATTTGCTAGTGATGATGATCTATGTAGCTGCATTATGTATCAGTCCAAACTTTCTTAATTAGGCATTTTTATCAATAGTTTCTTTTTAGCAGTCATAAACTCTTCTAGTTATGACGTTTATGGACTTCTGATGTACTTTCTTTAGTTTTAGTTCATCAGATTATTAGTTGAGTTTATCAGTTTATCAGTTTATCCACTGCTACTGCTAGTTCTACTATCTTCATACTTGTATTTTGTGACTTGTATATTGGATATTACTCTCTTTTTTTGTCTGTGTCTATATTGTTGGCCTCAGACATTATGGAGGAGCTACTCATTTTGTACATGAAAAGGGGGAGAAGAGTAATACCAAAGTAAAAAATTTCAAATTTCAAACGATCAATCAAAGAACAAGTCAGGTATATATTTCATAGTTACATTTTAGCTATATTTTGGTATAGATTCAAGTTTGTCAATTATCAAAATGGGAGAGATTGTTGGCTCATTTCCTAATGGTCACAACTGATTTTGATAATCAGCGACGACTTAAGTCGATACGCAAAATATACGAACTGCTACTGATGTTTCAGGTCAGTGAAATCAATATCAAAGAACGGACTACATCTATAACAAGCCTTCAAGTCATCATCCAAAAATGATTTGTACCGGAATCAATATCGAGTCAAGTTTTATATTTCTTATGTATTTTTATCTTTATTGAGTCTGGGATATGAAATGTAAAATCAATCGGTTATTACTGGCTTACGTTAACTCCAATCCACCTTTCAAAAAGTCCCCCTATATCTCAAAACCCTATATATCCAAAAAGCTCAAAATACCTATGCAATTTGGCCATTTAAATTAAGTTCTGAAGTGACAGAACTCTGGCAGAACTCTGGCCGAGTTCGGTCCGAGTTCTCACCGAGTTCGGTTAACTCAAATTTGAATTTTAGTTGCCTCCAAATCTGCATACAACGTTCGTTTGTGAGATCTTAGCATCGGAACTCTGCATGAACTCTGCCCGAGTTCGGTCAGGAAAAATACCTATAAATAGAGAAAAAAATTCATTTCTAGTCACTCATTCACTCTTCTCTCTTTCTATCCTTCAAATTATTTTTTTAAGTGATCTAAAGCTTTCACATTCTACCTATACATCATTTAGCTAAAGCCAGTAACATCGTGTTCGAATTAGAGTCTTTGGTCTGCAGAGTTGTAAAGAGGTTACAAGTTCAGAAAACATCTCAGTTTTCGGAGTCGGTCGTGCGCTCGTCACCAAGCACGGTGTTGTGAAGTCGATCGTGCACTTGTCACCAAGCACGGTGTTATAAAGAGACGACAAGCTCTCATTTAGCTTGTGAATAGTTGATTAACAGCGGGCAAGAGTATTCACGATTAGATTAGTCCTCTCAGAGGAAAACCAGTATATATCGCGGTATTTACTGAGTTTGATCTTCTATCTCTTACTGTATTTATATTATTGTCTCTTTATTCATGCCATAGTTTATAACTGTTAAATTTTTAATTGGTGATTATTTTCGCTGCACTCGTACACACTCTATTCACCCCCCTCTAGAGGTACTCAACGGTCCTACAGATACTCCCAATCTATAGTATATCTCAATTGTAGTTTAATATAAGTAACTCCCAATCGAGAATGGTCAAGTCATGTCAACTCAGGTTAAGGCAAAGTCAAACAATCAATATCAGGTCAAGTCAAGAAAACATGGTATAGAACTGACAGCTCTATCATAAGATATGGTGAACACAAAGAAGATCAATAAACAAGCAATAAAAATAACTAATATCCTATACATGCACGTAAATCTAGAAAATAATAATGACATAAACATGAGAAACATGTAATCAAATAAGACTAAATAGAAACAACAATATAGAAATGCATGAAATAAAATGTACAATTCGGCAAGGAATACTTACGTGGTGTGGTACGATGACTATGATGGCACAGAATTGACTTTGGTGTTAAAACTTCACAAGATGGTCTCCGATGATGGGACATACTGTCCCATTGAGTCCAAAATAGTCCAATTAGCCAGGGTTGACACAAGGAAGTCCAGTTTCGCAAAAGAATAGAAAATACGATTAACTACGATCAACCGTGATAATCAATGGAATTTTATGGAAACAATTCTTGTGCTATTCTAGAAAATATTTATAATACTTCAAAACTCTATTTTATCACCCCCAAAATATTTAGATAAATAGATACTCAAAACTAAGTTTTAATTTAGAAACTACCCTTTTTATTAGTTAAAATAATTTCAGAAAAATGCTTTAAAAATCTAGAAATATCATTTTTCGAGGAAAAACTATAATTTAATTAGGTAGAAAATATTATAATAATATTTTTAGGTCAAAAGCATATTTTAAATACCACGAAATAATATAAATATATATTTGCCTAAAATAATATCTAAAATTAATTTCTAAAAAATTTATATGATATAGATCATCATGTCAGATTTTCGAAAAATCAAACCGATCACAAAACCGAGTTCGGGATCTCCCGAAATCTTAAAAATAGTACGACGCATCGATTTTCGGACAACTGGCATTCAAATAATTTTACAGGAAAATATATTATGAATTTGGTAAAATAAATAATAGATTATTGAAGCTAACCTCAATACGGTTCATACAAAAAAAATGGAGGTGAAATGAAGTCCGGACTTGGAAATTATGGCTCTTCAAAGTTGCTACAGCTGAGGTTAATTTTTATGACAATTTTTTGGTATTTTGGATGAAAAAGAGAGAAATTGTGAAAGTGGAAAGACACTCGGGGTCGGACCTGAAGCCCTCACGGATGACACGGAGGAAGTAGACATCGACACAGTGCACTCACATTGGTAGAGAAAAGATTTGTGTGGAGAAAACATTGGGAAGGCTCCCCTATAAATATGGTGAAAAAATTCTAATTAGATAAGGATTATGAAATATTTAAATCCCACTTGATAAATCTCATATTAATTTAAAACTATTTCAATAAAATCTAATGCAAAAATAAAACTAGATATCGTCTTTAATTTAAAACGATTTAAAATCTAATCCAATAAAATATATTTCCAATTTAGATTACAGCAAATAAATTTAAAATATCCTTTTATGAATTAAAAAATAAATTAATTTAAAATACTTTAAAATAATTCCAAATAATTTATTCTAAAATCAAAGTTCTACAAAATATACATGAATTTATTTTCATGTACCTCACACGCAAATAGCACAAATTATTTACATAAATATTACTTTCGAAATTAGTATATATACTTGTATATCAATAAAAAAACATTTCTTTAAAAAAAATAATAATAAGTTTGGCAAATTCGGGACGACATATTATACTCAAACAAATATAGAAAATATTTACTTTATATTATATCGAAACAAAAATATTTATTTCTATATTTATAAAAAATCTAATAATAAAACTTTTGTATAAAAATAATTAAATATTTTATAGATACGTATTCGTACTCGTTGTACAATATCACGTCCCAGAACCAGAATACTGATAAGTGGGAACGAAACAAGCCAGCTACGTAATTGTCACGCCCCAGAACCAGAATACTGGAGAGCGGGGGCGGACATAGCCAGCTACGTATAATGAAATGGAATCCATCTCACTATACGGTCACGGCTGTCTAGAAATATGAGGGTTTATCTACAAGTCATCAGTCTCTTAGGGTCAATAACAAGCCTAATGTCCCAATCTCAATAAGTAATGATAGTAACAAGATATCAGATCACCAAATATACAATTGTAAGGCGTATCCAGATGATCATGAAGCTAGACGTACAAAATGTAAAGACTAGCAAGAGTTAAGTCATACATGATCAACCTTGAGTTGCCAGTCATGTTTACAGCCCGTAGGCAGACAGAAAGTAAAGTGCATCTGTAACACCCACTTTTCCAAAATAAGGGTAAATTTGAAATTTTGCATTTTTAAATCATTAAAATATTGATTTTAGTCATGATATAATTTTTGGTGATTTTTAGTTATTTTAAAACTATTTATTTGAGTGAAATGTGAATTGGTGTTTTGCTAGTGTAACATTAGTCATGCATGACCTAGAAGACTAATCATGACCAATGAGACCTAATCATGTGTTTAGGATTTCAAATTTCTACTTTTAAGCCTAGGGGTATTTTAGTCATTTTGACACTTTTGTGATTTTGTGAATTATATTAATTAAATATGTGTTAGTTAAATTGTTGAGTCTAGACCTAGAAGTTAGCCTAATCTAGATTGTTAATCATGACCCTAGAGACTAAGATAGAGAGTTTCATTAAAGTAATTACATTAGTGAAATATCTAGATATTTGTTGAAAGATATTTTAGACTAAAGGTTTAAGGGGCTACTTTAATTGTGAGCCCTTAGATTAGCTAGAAATTGTTGGAGAAACCTTAGCCCCTCATCCTAAACCCTAACCCTAACTTATTGGCAGCCAACAAACATCCCCACCCCCTATAAATGCATCCCATTAATCATTTGCATCATTTTTAATTCATTTTATTTGCCTCTTTTGTGTTCTTCCCTAAACTTCTCCCCAAATATCCAAATCAACTCCAAATTGAGCCAAACTTCTTGCATTGGAATCCCCTACCATTGAGGGTGCTAAGGGGAGCTAGCTAGCAAGGTTGCACAAGCTTTGGGCATCATCTTTTGAAGAAGAACACCCCCCCTTTCCTTGGTTTTCATTGAGTTTTCACTCAATAGGTAAAATGCCTCAAAACCTATTAATATTGTGATTTCTCTTCATGAATGCATGCATCTAGGTACCAGGGATCAATAGGTTAAGTTTTGTAGGAATTAGATTGGGTTTGGTGTCCGTATCGGACACGTATCTAGGTTAATATTCAAGTGTTTGATGTATTGCCTCAATGAACTTTTGTTTCTCCATTTTCAAAACAAATTATATATTTTGAAAGCTCCTGATGTGTGGAATATATTTCGTGAAGACTGATTTGTGTTTGTGTCGGTTTTCGTGTCAGTTTTGGTGCTGGACACGCAGCACGGGGGCTCGGTCGGGTGCCCTGCTGCCCGTGTCCGAGTTCTCTCTGTACACGACACTTCGTGACACGAATTTTTGTGTGGACCTTCCCTTGATGACTGACACCAAGCCCCTAAAGTTTCATAGGATCCCATCGAGTGGTTAGGAAGCAATCTAGCCCGCACTGGTTTTGCATTGTGCAGAACACGTGGTTTATTCTCACTGTTACGGCTTTGAATCCTTGGACACAACACGTCCCCGACCCGATTCAGGGTGATGACACCCTAGCCCTATACCCCCTCTTCGTGTGGGCACGAGCCCATGGGTGTTCGTGCCCTGTGTTGTGCGTAATCGTGCACAACACGGCTGCACGAGGCCACATTGAAACCCTGATTCACTGTTTTGTTATTCTCATTGTTTGGACACTTCGTGTCCAGTTTTCTGGACACGAATGGACCCCCCTAGACAAGTGTGCACATGGGGGACTTGTCCACAAGCCTGATAGTTGGTTTTCCTTAGGTTTTGGGTTTTCAAATGGGAAAATCCCTATTTTCTGATACAGAGATGTATCAGTGAGTTTATTCACTGTTCTTCCTTTTAAATTAAATTTTAATATTATTTATATTATGTAATTTAGTTAAGGATTAATGTCTGAACATTAGATAACATGTTTAGGTGGTAGGAATCAATTGGTTGTGAAATTGATAGAAAAGAGTTCGAATTGCAATAGGACTGAATGTCACTGATACACACATTCCTGTTCTCTTATGTTCATCATATTTTAAATTGCTTTAGTTGATGTTTAAGCCTCATGATTGATCCTGCATACGTATTAATACTTGTTAGATAGGTTTTACATGATAGATTAGGTTTTATGTTTCTGAAATGGATTTTGGGCATGGAGTTGACTGTCTAATTAAAACTGAAACTGACATTCAGTTTTGGGTTCAATTTTATTCCTAATTAAAACTGAATGTCCTGTTTAAGTAACCATGGTTTAATTGTTTGAACATTTGAGGTCATGTTGGGACTTATTTTGGTTTGAGGTCGACTGATTGTGATTCGAATATGAGAATTGTGGAACTGTCATTTCCCTTAGATTTCAATCTCAGTAAAGTTCTTATTAGCTGATGCCTTACCATATGTTATTGTTGTTAAACCTGGGCATCATTCATCCTTATTAAACTAAGAACTCATTTTGCATAACATTCTTCACTGTATGATTCCTGAAAATCCCATGTTGCACTGCCACATTGAACTGAGGCATTGAAGTCATTCTCCATTTCAGTTTTGAATAAGTTTTAATTATGAATACTGTTGTAGAAACTGAAATGTTGAGGTTGAACTGGGTTTGAATAGGCTGTCATTACATCAGTCCAGTTTTGGCCTGTGTGATGGCTGTCCTTACTGCCCAATCAGCCCATATGGCTGTCCTATTGACAGCCATTGAGTCCCCATGTTAGCCACATTGGACAGCCCCCAATCAGCCCATATGCCTTGTGTGTTGTGTTTTTATTATGAAGCTATGATGATTTCTTATGTTGTATCAAACCTAGGCATGTTAGGGATGAAAACTGAAAATCTGGAGCTAGCTTTATGAATGGAAATCTGAGAATAAATTGTTATTGATAGAGTTGAGTTTCCTTGTATCTTGAAAACTGGATGTGGGATGGGTTGGTTCCAGTTTTCAAATAAAAACTGAGACTTAACTGAGATACAATGTAATATGCATACACACACACAAGCCTCATATACTCACACATTAACACCCTCACACTCTTAACTTAATGAAATCTGAGATTTAGGAAGGCAATAAATTGATTTTCCTTCTTTTCTTCCTAACTAGGATTAACTTGATGTCTATAACTGAGTTCCTCTCCTTCCCTACCTATCACACATATTATGATGGCACTGTCATGTACTCTTGAGAATGACTGCCTATTTTGCTCACTGTTTGGTTAGTTTCAGATTTTCATGTTATACACACATTTTACATTCACACACACACACACATTTTTCTCTTCTCTCATTCACACACACACACACATTTTTCTCTCATTTACACACACATGTATCTGAAAACTGAAATGAGTAGGTCGAAATTACACACTCTTCACTGAGCTTCCTAATATTTCACAGTGTCATTGCCACACATTTAACACTTGAACACCCTAACACACATGTATCTTCACACTACCTTGACCCCTTAACCCTCTCTCTATATCTCTTTGTATATATATATATATGTATATGCTATGGTTATAATATAGGATGAGTATTATGTAAATATACATATATGTGTGTATAGACATATATATATGTGGGTATAAGATATATGGCCTAGTGTTGATTTCTCTTTTCATGTACACATCCATGCTCACACACACACATAGCTTACATGTTAGTTCCTTCCTCTTTTTATGTATATATAATGTTGAACATGCATGAATAGGATGTGCCTTGATATGTGCTTGTGTTTGGCTTGTATAGCTTTGTGATTGGTGTGTGATTGCTAGATTAGGCTTGGTTAGGCCTAGTGGGACTTGTTAGACTTGTTTGGGCTAGGACTTGACCTAGGTTGACTAGTGTGGTTGACTAGAGTTGACCAAGTGTCGACTTTAGCCTAGTTTGACCTAGACAGCATGCAGATGCATTGTACATTTCATATATCACCCTCTGTATACATCTTGACTTGTGTTGCTCTAACTAGGAGTCAGGTACCTCATCTCGGACAGTACGTTTACTTCAGACATTCAGATACGAGGCGAGTACATTCTCTGATCATTTCATATCCTGCTTAGAATTATTACCTGCAGTAGATTACTTTACTTGTACTGTCACGTTGGTCACACGGATTGGTACTATATGGATCTCTACATGCGATGTTATCCCCCTCGGGAGCATCGGGTACATTGTGCTTGTGCGTTTTACTTACATCATGTACTCCTGTGCTTCTATTTTACATGTGCACTCCTGTGAATCTTGTACTCTCATGTTCACGGAGCCCCATGTATACTATCATGTGCACCCTATATGGGCCCCCATGTGATATCCTGTGCAATAACATAACCTGTTTAGATCCTTGTGTATTGATTGGGGATACGGGGGAGTGCTAGTAGTCGTGTGAACAATTCCTTTGTAGTGTAGATTCCTGTGCACCTCGACATCCTGTGCAAATCTGTCCTGTTCACATGTGCTATCTCGTACTCTGACTCACTAGTCACTGTTAGTTCTCTATGTATAGTAGATATTTACATGACAGTTCTCTTCCTGTTTACATACAGCATTTCTTCAGTACTCGTATCTTACTTTACTGCATGTTTTTATTTTCTAACCTGCTATGATTTGTTGAGATGTACTGTGCTCGCTCCCGTCCTGACTGGACCTGTTGAAAATTTTACAGAGGATGATGAGGAACCCTGCACCCCCTTACTTGGAGCTTGCCTAGATGACACTCGCGACCTGGACCCCTGGGGAGGTTCAGGCAGCTGCTCAGGATGATACCTTGTATAGTGTAGATAGCTTAGACTATTTCCTTTCATGTTTAGCTTTGTCTTTGTTTCAGAGTTGTATATTGTAGAGATGTTGAGACTTGTATATCATTTCTGTTGTATCTCAGTTGAGGTTTTCCTTATCTATTTCATCGTGCCATTTTCTATCTATAGATTGTGATTGAGTTATACCTCTGTGTTGGCCTCCTTATGGAGGGTATTCATATTATGTTAGTTATAGTTCATGACCTAGAACAGCGTTCTACCGCCGACACTGCGGCGTAGGCTGGACGTACCTACTTCTCGCGCCCTTACTCTAGGGTGCGGGTCGTGACAGCATCGAGCTAACAGGTGCTCGTCGGCTAAACGCCTCAAAAGAATAATATACAATTACGGTAGAAGAACAAAAGAAACCCACTCGTTGCCAGGATTCCCTCTAGTGGTCACCATCTGGCTGGAAAGCAGGTAGATCCTCGGGAGCTGCTCCAAAATATGGCCACACAAAACCAGCTGGGTCAACCCCAGAAAGAGCAAGTGCCACAAAGGGGCCACGAAATAAGAACAAAAGCCAGCAATCAGCACAAAAATAATAAGGTAATAAAGACAGGAAAGAAAACATAACAGGTGATATACGATGAGATAACCATGGGACTATTCAGATAACCAGGTTACAACCCGTAAACCAAACAAGGACCGGGGTTGTAACCCTTCGTCTGAACGGAACTTGGATTCTCCCACCATTTATCGACAAAATATAAGAAATCATGACAGGAAGCAATCTTGTACTGGATCAAGACATGGCTAGACTGGTTATACCTCATTCAATCAATCACGACCAAGCAGATACTACGGCTTACTACTTTAACTAACTAGGGTTATCACAGGCCTAGTTACTAGCAAGATGCAATGAGAATTCCAAGTCCGGTTACCTGTTTGTTACTACCTGAGTGATCCCAGCAAGAAAAGAAAAGATAGCAGGATATAGCAGACACACTATAGTAAGATACATGTGTCCTAAGGTACCACACTCGACGGCGGGCTGGAAGTGCGCTCATCTCGACGGATAGCAACAATTCCCATGTATATATATAAGGCCGGGACCAAAGGGGCAACAGGTAACTGGTGATTTCTCCATGAACTATTTGATCCATCTAGTCATTAACCTAGCCAGATTCAATATGAATCCCTGACCGTGGGAAATCAGGGATTCATGTCCTAGACATGATGCGAGACAAGACTTGTTGCTTACACAAGCACATTCAATACAATCACCCACGGTGTCAAGAATTCACTTAGCATGTCAAGTTAGCCGTCGCAACAACATTAAGTTATCAAGTCATGTTACAAGTCAGGAGTGCGCCGCTACGGGCCACTATCAAGTTATCAAGTCACAAGAATTAATTACAAGTTACAAGTTAGGTGTGCACCCCACTGGGTCACTAGCAAGGAGATCAGAGAATACCAGAAAATCCCTAGAACCGTACTAGCCATAAACAATTACTTGAAAACCGTGTTAGGTCGTATCGAGTCAAGATAGTCGTGATGTGTTGAACAGATCTCAGAAAAACCCAATCCACAAAAAGAGAAACCAAGTCGAGAAATAAAACCAATACTCCAAGAGCTAATGGGTTAAGCAAGGGGGGTCAGGGTGCATGGGTCACGCAGCGTACGCGCAAGGGCGCGCTCGCAGAGGGCAGCGTACGCACAGGAGCACGCACGCAGGGGAGCTGCGTACGCGCAAAGCACGCACGCCAGGGAGCTGCGTACGCACAAAAGCACGCACGCCAGAGAGCTGCATACGCGCAAAAGCACACACGCAAGGGAGCTGCGTACGCGCAAAAGCACGCATGCAAGGGAAGGGTCTTCTTCTCCATGGCTGAGAAGAAGCTCCAATGGCTCCCAAAACTTCAAACATCACAACTTGGCCATCCGAACTCCAAATCCAGATTTCCAAAGTTCCAACTAGGGTGGAATTGAACTCTCTTCCACATGGAAACATCAAAACCCATAAAATCCAACTTAAATAGATCAAAACCATGTAAAACCAAAAATAAAGAAAACTTAGATCTAGAACAATGGAGACTCCAAATCACAAAATGCCAAGTTCTAATGTGGATCACCATGTCCTAAACTAGCAAATGGACAAATAAAATGGGGTTCTCATGTGGTGGCAAGGTGCACTTGCCTATGGGTTGGTGTTGTGGAGAGGAAGGAGAAGAGTGTTGTGTAGAGGAAGGAGAAGAAGAAATTAATGGAGGTTTATAAGGAGAGAGAAAAGGTTGGTGGAGTTTTAAAGAGGGTGGGATGTGGTGTATTGAAGGTGGAGTATAGGCTAAGGTGTACCAATACACATTAAACCAAACCAAACCAACCCAAACCAATTAAAACCGAGCCATGACAAAACCCAAAATACGAGAAATACCGAAATTCTACAAGTTGAGAAAAAATAAAAATATAGGCCAAAAATCCAGATACGAGTATAAATACGAAATACGGGAAATACGGAAAATGAGGGTGACAACTCTACCCACCTTAAAAGAATTTCGTCCTCGGAATTTAATCAACAGGCTAGAGATGTCGAGACAGCTATACTATCGCAAGCAATCTACTCTACCAATCAATCATACAATCATACATGCAAGCAAGGAATCGAAGTGCAAGGCATAAGGAAGATATTACACCTTACGAGCCAAACCGATTGGGATAACGAGATCGGATATCATCCTCACACTCCCACGTTTGACTCTCCCAAGGAGCGATGAACTCAAGCAACACGAACTAAACTGATAGTCTTGTGCTTGAGGTCTCTCTCTTTGGTCAAACAGGGACACGGGCCTCTCCTCATACGAAAGAGGTTGGTACCAATAACCGTTTTCGAATGACCTAGGACATGGCTCGGGCCGGGATATACCGTTGTAATTAGGATACATGAAACATGACATGTGTCCCGCATAACGACGGTGGAAAGCAAGACAACAGGACACAGATACCTCTCTGCCGATTCTGGATCTGGGCCTGGGCCAGGGCGAACTGTTGTTGCCTCTGTTGCTGGAAGGTCTGAGCCTGAGACGGCAATGGACCTGGGAACGGGAGCTGCTGTGGTTGGTGAACTGGAGCTGATTCTGGTGCTGGTGCTGGTCCCATAACCGAGGGACTAGTTACTGTCGACGATGATTTGTTTCTAAATGGACAAGATCCCATCATGTGGTCCGGCGAACCACAAACCAAGCACAATCCCTGTGCTCTGCGGCACTCAGTAACAACATGCCCCGGCTTTCCGCAATGAGAACAACCTTTTGCGAAAGGCCGCTTCTGCTTCTGCTGCTGGGGATAGGTCGGGGCAGAATGCTGTAAGGAGGTAACCGAATCTGTCCTCGTAGCTCCAATGGTCAGGGCCCTAGCTGCCGGGGCCGGTGCTGAGGATTGGTTCATTTGGTTGTGAGACCGTTTTCGATCTCCGGTCCGGTCCGCTATCCTTCGGGAAGTGTACTCATGCCTCCTTGCTGCTCGCAAGACGGCATCAAAAGTTCTGTGCTCGAACTGCTCTACTGCCAATATGATCTCCAAGTAGAGCCCCTGCTGAAATCGATGTGCTCTGTCTAGCTCGGTTGCCACCAAGGTGGGAGCAAACCGACTCAACCTTGAAAACTCGGCCGCATATCCGTCGACCGTCCTGTTCATCTGCCTGAGATTACTAAACCTGGTCTGTAGGTCATATCTAGCCACTGTGTCAAAGTACTTGGTCTGAAACATATCACTGAATACCGCCCATATGACAGGCATACCTAAACTCGCTGCTTGCATAGCCCACCAGCTGCGGGCTAGGTCTAGTAGCTGCAGGCGCACCACCGCCACCTTATCTGCTTCAGGAGTCCTGGCTGCCTCTAAGATAACTTCAATGTCCTGTAGCCAGGCATCTGCAGCAATAGCATCCTCGCTGCCATCGAAGAAGGGAGGGTTCAGGCGCTTGAAATTGTTGATCGCACTGTTCCCTCGAGGACCAATTCCGCTCATAGCATCTTGTACTGCTTGCTGTAAGGCATCACCTCGACGGTCCTGAGATATAAGCAACTCACAGATGAGCCCTATCAAGACCCCATCCTCTGACCCTGCTGGCTGAACTGGCGGGACTGGGGGCATTGGTTCTCCAGAAGGCATGGCTCGGGAGGCGGCTGCGGAGGACTGATCTTGATCTTCTTGTTGTTGTTGGTCTGCCGATCGAACTTCTTCTGGCTGATCAACAGGAATGATGCCACTGAAGCAATGACGTCAGGAATATTAAGGAAGGACCAGGATAGAACAATAATGCAAGCATGTTATCAAGTCAGGGATCCAAGGAGATAAGAAGATACGAGTGGAGATCAAAGGCGAGTACAGATTGAGACATCTATCCGGTAAACCCTCACATTTTTTGATTGACAAGACCTGCATGGGCCACCACTTAAACCATGTCACGCCCCAGAACCAGAATACTGGAGAGCGGGGGCGGACATAGCCAGCTACGTATAATGAAATGGAATCCATCTCACTATACGGTCACGGCTGTCTAGAAATATGAGGGTTTATCTACAAGCCATCAGTCTCTTAGGGTCAATAACAAGCCTAATGTCCCAATCTCAATAAGTAATGATAGTAACAAGATATCAGATCACCAAATATACAATTGTAAGGCATCCCAAATATTACATATCTAGATGATCATGAAGCTAGACGTACAAAATGTAAAGACTAGCAAGAGTTAAGTCATACATGATCAACCTCGAGTTGCCAATCATGTTTACAGCCCGTAGCCAGATAGAAAGTAAAGTGCATCGAGCTAACAGGTGCTCGTCGGCTAAACACCTCAAAAGAATAATGTACAATTACAGTGGAAGAATAAAAGAAATCCACTCGTTGCCAGGATTCCCTCTAGTGGTCACCATCTGGCTGGAAAGCAGGTAGATTCTCGGGAGCTGCTCCGAAATCTGGCCACACAAAACCAGCTGGGTCAACCCCAGAAAAAGCAAGGGCCACAAGGGGGCCACAAAATAAGAACAAAAGCCAGCAATCAGCACAAAAATAATAAGGTAATAAAGACAGGAAAGAAAACATAACAGGTGATATACGATGAGATAACCATGGGACTATTCAGATAACCAGGTTACAACCCGTAAACCAAACAAGGACCGGGGTTGTAACCCTTCGTCTGAACGAAACTTGGATTCTTCCACCATTTATCGGCAAAATATAAGAAATCATGACAGGAAGCAATCTTGTACTGGATCAAGACATGGCTAGACTGGTTATACCTCATTCAATCAATCACGGCCAAGCAGATACTACGGCTTACTACTTTAACTAACTAGGGTTATCACAAGCCTAGTTACTAGCAAGATGCAATGAGAATTCCAAGTCCGATTACCTGTTTGTTACTACCTGAGTGATCCCAGCAAGAAAAAAAAGATAGCAGGATATAGCAGACACACTGTAGTAAGATACATGTATCCTAAGGTACAACACTCGACGGCGGGCTGGAAGTGCGCTCATCTCGACGGATAGCAACAATTCCCATGTATATATATATAAGGCCGGGACCAAAGGGGCAACAGATAACTGGGGATTTCTCCATGAACTATTTGATCCATCTAGTCATTAACCTAGCCAAATTCAATATGAATCCCTGACCGTGGGAAATCAGGGATTCATGTCCTAGACATGATGCGAGACAAGACTTGTTGCTTACACAAGCACATTCAATACAATCACCCACGGTGTCAAGAATTCACTTAGCATGTCAAGTTAGCCGTCGCAACAGCGTTAAGTTATCAAGTCATGTTACAAGTCAGGAGTGCGCCGCCACGGGCCACTATCAAGTTATCAAGTCACAAGGATTAATTACAAGTTACAAGTTAGGTGTGCACCCCACTGGGTTACTAGCAAGATGATCAGAGAATACCAGAAAATCCCGAAAACCGTACTAGCCATAAACAATTACTTGAAAACCGTGTTAGGCCGTGTCGAGTCAAGATAGTCGTGCTGTGTTGAACAGATCTCAGAAAAACCCAATCCACAAAAAGAGAAACCAAGTCGAGAAATAACACCAATACTCCAAGAGCTAATGGGTTAAGCAAGGGGGGTCAGGGTGCATGGGCCACGCAGCGTACGCGCAAGGGCGCACTCGCAGGGGGCAGCGTACACACAGGAGCACGCACGCAGGGGAGTTGCGTACGCGCAAAAGCACGCACGCCAGGGAGCTGCGTACGCACAAAAGCACGCACGCTAGGGAGCTGCGTACGCGCAAAAGCACGCACGCAAGGGAGCTGCATACGCGCAAAAGCACGCACGCAAGGGAAGGGTCTTCTTCTCCATGGCTGAGAAGAAGCTCCAATGGCTCCCAAAACTTCAAACATCATAACTTGGCCATCCGAACTCCAAATCCAGATTTCCAAAGTTCCAACCAGGGTGGAATTGAACTCTCTTCCACATGAAAAGATCAAAACCCATAAAATCCAACTTAAATAGATCAAAACCATATAAAACCAAAAATAGGGAAAACTTAGATCTAGAATAATGGAGACCCCAAATCACAAAATGCCAAGTTCTAATGTTGATCACCATGTCCTAAACTAGCAAATGGACAAATAAAATGGGGTTCTCATGTGGTGGCAAGGTGCACTTGCCTATGGGTTGGTGTTGTGGAGAGGAAGGAGAAGAGTGTTGTGTAGAGGAAGGAGAAGAAGAAATTAATGGAGGTTTATGAGGAGAGAGAAAAGGTTGGTAGAGTTTTAAAGAGGGTAGGATGTGGTATGTTGAGGGTGGAGTATAGGCTAAGGTGTACCAATACACATTAAACCAAACCAAACCAACCCAAACCAATTAAAACCGAGCCATGACAAAACCCAAAATACGAGAAATATCGAAATTCCACAAGTTGAAAAAAAATAAAAATACAGGCTAAAAATCCAGATACGAGTATAAATACGAAATACGAGAAATACGAGAAATGAGGGTGACAGTAATACCAAAGTACTCCAGTACTCTGACATAACGTATAAGCTGTCAAGACAAAGGGGTTACTACTACAAGCCATCAGTCAATCCTAGGTCAAACGATCCTAGGTATCTCAATCACAGGCAAATATAAAAAGTTCAAGAAATATGATCATCAGACATACAATAGTAAAGCGTCCCAAACCATATATAAATGGATGATCATGAAGCCAGTCATACAAAATAGAGAACTAGCAAAAGTAATAGTCATACATGATAATCTCTGGCTATAGTCTAGAATATGCACATCATGTTTAGGCTCGTAGGCTAAATGTTAAGATCCAAAACATAAGCTAAATACGTGCTCGAAGGCTAAACCCCACAAAAGAATAATGCACATAACAAGTGTAAGAATAAAATAAGAAACCCACTATGGTACTCTGGTGCTCCGAATGGTCACCGTCTAGTAAATGATGCGGAAGATCCTTCAGGCTCCTCTATCAATCTGGCCAAACAAAACCAGTGGGGTCAGAACCCCAATAGCAAGTACCACAAAGGAAGCCAAACTTATGAACCAAAACCATCAATGACTAACATAGCAACGGTTATAAATACAAATAAGTAAATATGGATCGAGACTCGTGCACTACCAATGCACTTATCCCGAGAATAGAAAAGACAATAAGTAAAGCATCATGTGACGTAAAGTAATTACATGTGACAAATTATAAGGTGTAGCCATGTTAAGCAAACAGAAGCTCGAGAATATATGAAATCAATTGGTCATGTAAGCATGTGAGATAGCCGGGTCATGAGAGCATGGTGACTTAGCATGGGGATCATGTATAGCTTGTGAGATAACTGAACATGTGAGCATGTGAGATAACTAGGACATATGAGCACGAGAAAACTATATAGAATGACAATGATAAGATGACTAAGGAACTATTACGGAAGCCAAGTTACAACCCGTAAACCAAACAAGGACCGGGGTTATAACCCGTCTTCTGAACAGAACTAGGGTTATCGCAATCCTAATTACTGACATATGCACTTTTGAGAAATCCAATCCAGTTAACTCCCCTGCAGACTATCCGACTTATCCAGGCCAAAAGGAAAAGAAAGTAATTGTAGATACATCGCCCGGAAGACAAATGTATCCAAGATCTAATAGTGGGTACATCGCCACGAGACAAATATATCCTATAGACATATAATCGTACGTACGTCGCCAGGGGACAAATGTGCCCTGTAGACATATACAAGGTGTAAAACTCAACGGTGCGTTGGACGTGTGCTCATCATGACAGATAGCTCAAAATCTATTCAGGTTGGGGCCGGGACAAAGGGCTTGCAGGTAACTAGGAAATTCTTCCATCCCAATGATCTAGATAATCAAGCTAGTTGTTTAGTCCTTAACATTTTCTTGTTGGATTCTGGGTGTGGCATTCCACAGAATCCATCCTAGACATGATATGCAAGACTTGACAATACAAGAAAGTGCACTATAACAAACAACAACAAGAAAATATAATAAGCTGGAAGCTAGGATTGTGCTACGACGAGCCACTATAGAGAAAATAGGGAGTGCGCTATGACAGGCCACTATCATGTAAGCAAGAAAAGATATGTACAAGATTGTACCACGACAGGTCACTAGCTAATAAGCAAAGACATGTAACATGAGTGCGCCACGACAGGCCACTATCTAGTAAGCAAAGAAGATACGTAACAAGAGTACGCCACGACGGACCACAACAAAAAGTTCTAGACATGGCATAGACTGTAAAGTACAACAAATCCGGGAAGGCATGACAATACATATCATAGCATATAAGAAAGAATCGAAAAGAAAGACATACCATGGCATGTGAGAAGAATAAATACATATAAGTATGTTGTTAGTGTCAAGTATATAGGGTGTGAAATTATTCTCCAACTATAGGAGATCATCTAATCATGTTAAAAATTCATTACAATCGAATAAAATATCAAACGGCCAAGTACAGAAAATATGCCGAAATATCAAAACTAAGATTGAAATTATCAGTCGCATATGAACTCCAATTAAGGTAAAACGAGAAGATTCTTGAAGCAAGACAAAGATCTATAATTTTTATGTTTTAAGTTTTACAAGATTCTAACTACAAAACAACTTAAACATGCAAAAACAGTAAAATAGTACAAATCTGGCGCATGGTCAATTCTGAGCAATTTCGACGCATAGTCAATTCTGGGCAATTCCGAGGCATGGTCAATTCTAGGCAATTTCGATACATGGTCAAATTAGAAATTCCTGTACATTCGCGCATGGAAAATTCATGCACATCCGCGCATAAAAATTCCTGTACATCCGCTCATAGGAAATTCCTGCACATCCGCGCATAAGAAACTCACGTTGTGTCTTCAGTACATGCGCGTAGGGATAACTGCACGCATGACACGCTCGGAGTCAAAGGATGCATTGCCAGGACTTTATGGCACATGGCCTCTCAGCACATGGCCTCTCGAGCGTATGGGGGTTTCGATGCATGGGAATTCCGACGCATAGGGGTCGTCGTCCCCAAACAGCAAGTTCAGCCATGTGAGTTCCAAAAACTTACCATGGCCATAACTTCCTAATCCGAACTCGAAATCAAGCTAAATAAAGACCAAAACTATATGAAATCAAATTCGCTATAATATGGAACAACTAGTTTTTGGAAATACCAAGTTTTTAGAGATCAAAACCAAAAAAAATAAGAAGAAGCTTAAAACTTAGATCCACAAAAATATAACCATCAAAACCGAAAACTCTGATTTCTAAAGATGGTTAGAATCATAAAAGGAAGAGAATAGAACAAACAAAATTAACATTATTCAAAATTTGGCAAGATGTACTTGCCTTAGTTTGGAGGAGAAAATGAAAAGAAAGAAGATGAAAGGAAATGAAATAATGGAGAAGAAAGAGAGGAGTTGGATTTTATACAAAACCCTCTCATCTCAAACCAAACTAAACCAAACCAAGCCCAAGCCAAGTTGAACCAAACCAAATTAAACCAAACTAAGATTTAAACCAAAATAAAAGAGACAAGTCAAAATATGGGTTACCTGACACTTGTCAGAAATCTGTACAATGAGAATGACAATCGTCGATACACACCGGTACATCGGTTGTATACCAATCAATGAGAAATCTATAATTTGGAAATTTTTTAAAGCATTTCGAAAACCCAAAAAATACAAAAATACAGCAGAAAATTACGTATCTGTATATAAATACCGATACCGTGAGACGATTCTCACAATTCTCTCATCCTTAGAAAAAGTCCATTCTCAAAATTTCCTAAAGTCAGTCGAGCATGAAATCCAAACCATAAGCAAAATCACGGTAATCAAAACAAGGCATGGTATACAACTAATTGAAGGCAACTGTAATATAAATAAATGTGTAAGCAATAACACAACCACATTCAAGAAGGGCTAGAGAAGTATGAATAAATATGTCTCCTAAATCAGTGGAGTAGGGACCAACATCCTCACTGGCCTATGCTGACTCCAAAAATAGATAAAGGTCAAGTCTCAAAGTAAGTCGGTACCAATTACTTAGTCTAAGATATGACTCTACCTAGGACGTATCTTCGTAGTTGAGACATATAATAAATATCATGTATCTTGAGGTACGAAGACAGAAGAGTGGGACGAAAAACCCGCCTTCACTCACCGAATAAGTCAAACCAACCATTGTACTCCATATATAGATAGAATACAAGGTTGCCGACAAGAACCCAAGATATACTACCACTACCTAGCCTGCTACTGAAAGACAAATCCCAAGGGAATAACTGAAAGAAGACAATGAAGATGGTATCTAAGACTCCCAAGGTACTACCCTCATGCAGATACTACAGCTGCTCCTGAGACTGCGCATACAACTGTGCTCTATACTGCCTGAACCTCTGAGCTCGCAATGGCGGAAGATACTGTGCCAATAGTTGAACATCTAGTATTGGCCCTAACTGCTCATCTATTGCTGGGGATGATTACTGATGCGACTGAAAGGACTGAGGTGGTACATCTGGTGTAGTTGGTCGTCCTCAAGATATCGGATACGGGCAAGTACTAACTGAATGGTCCTCCGCTCCACAGCGAAAGCATCGCCTATTGGCCGCCCGACAAACTGATTTGAGATGCCCTATCTTGCCATAATAGATATATACTTCTTATTGTACCTGATACTGCTGCTGGTCTCTCTGCCTCTGAGCCTGGACCTGCATATATTATTGCGGCCTCTCTTGCTGGAATGCATGAAACTGTATCGATGAAGGCCTCTGAGCTCGCTTCTGCTGAACTGGTATTGGTACCTCGAACTGGGTAACTATAGGCTGGAAGGATGAAGATCTAGCTGAACTCCTCCGGGGATAAACCCCTATCATGTGGTCTGGTGATCCGTAAGACAAACATAGAAAGTTAGCCCTTCGACAAGTAAAATGAGTGTGCCCTCCCTTTCCACAGAAGGAACAAATGACTGGTAACTCCTGGTGCTAGTGTAGAGGTTTGTATGCTGGTACTGGCGAGTGATATTCAGGTGGAAAGCCTGACACGGTGCATGGTACCTCTTATGACCAACAGTTCTTGATGTAGTCTTCCTGGCTATATGTTCGTGGTCTCGTACTGCCTCTACAGTAGGTCGGGCTCGATATGCTGACTGACTAGATGACTGGTACTTCCTGGCTCCAGTCTGTACTCCTTCTAGCCACAATTCCTCGGCTTGAAATACCTCTGGTATTCCTTGCCTACTATGGTATATTAATATCTGAATACTCTGCTGGAGAACGAGATCTCGTTGTTGCTGTGACTCTATCATATCCTTGATGATCCCTAGGATTGTATGTACATCGGGATAATCTGATACTACCTCTGCTCGGACTGTTGACTGCACTGGTGGTACAGGATACCTTGACTCTAGCTATGCCTCGTCTGGATGATGAACTATCACTGGTACTGATTGATGACTCTGGCTGAACTGAAAATGCTGACTACATGGGCACAGTTGGCTGATCGAGATGGAAGAACATCTCTGCCCTCGGGTCGACTCTCAACTCTGCTCCTGAACGTTGAGACTGATCCTCCTTAACTGGCCTAACAGAAGATTACTGACCTGCCATCGATAGAACCCAAACAAGATGATAGAAAGAATTAGGAACAGTGCCCTGAAAGTTAAAGGACACAAAGATCAAATCGAGGGAACAGAAAAGATCAATGATCAAGGCAGATATCAGGTCAAATGATCAAAGGTAGAGAATAATACGAAGGATATCAATAAAGGACAATTGTGACTGAGATATCTAAATATCAGTAACCACATATATTTGATAAATCTGACCTGTATAGGCTACCACTAAAATCAGTGTCACGCCCCAGAACCAGAATACTAGCAAATAGGAATGGACCAGGCCAGCTATGTAATACCAAAGTACTCCAATATTCTGACATAATGTATAAGCTGTCAAGACATAGGGATTACTACTATAAGCCATCAGTCAATCCTAGGTCAAATGATCCTAGGTATCTCAATCACAGGCAAATATACAAAGTACAAGAAATATGATTATCAGATATACAATAGTAAAGCGTCCCAAACCATATATACATGGATGATCATGAAGCCAGTCATACAAAATAGAGAATTAGCAAAAGTAATAGTCATACATGATAAGCTCTAGCTATAGTCTAGAATACGCACATCATCTTTAGGCCCGTAGGCTAAACGTTAAGATCTAAAATACGAGCTAAATACGTGCTCGGAGGCTAAACGTCACAAAAGAATAATGTACATAACAAGTGGAAGAATAAAATAAAATATCCACTATGGTACTCTGGTGCTCCGGATGGTCACCGTCGAGTAAATAATACGAAAGATCCTTCGGGCTCCTCTATCAATCTGTCCAAACAAAACCAGTCGGGTCAGAACCCCAATAACAAGTACCACAAAGGAAGCTAAACTTATGAACCAAAACCAGCAATAACTAACATAGCAATGGTTAGAAATACAAATAAGTAAATTTGGATCGAGACTCATGCACTACCAATGCACTTATCCCGAGAATAGAAAAGACAATAAGTAAAGCATCATATGACATAAAGTAATTAGCATGTGACATATTGTAAGGTGTAGCCATGTTAAGTACATGGAAGCTCAAGAATATGTGAAATCAATTGGTCATATAAGCATGTGAGATAGTCGGGTCATGAGGGCATGGTGACTTAGCATGGGGATCATGTATAGCTTGTGAGATAACTGAATATGTGAGCATGTGAGATAACTAGGACATGAGAGCACGTGAGAACTATATAGAATGACAATGATAAGATGACTTAGTAACTATTCTGAAAGCCAATTTACAACTCATAAACCAAACAAGGACCGGAGTTGTAACCCTTCTTCTGAACAGAACTTAGTCTCTAATCATTGTATAGCATAAGGATCATGTATGGCGTGTGAGTACTGAATAGGACGACAAATGACTAGATGACTTGGAAACTAATCCGGAACCCAGGTTATAACCCGTAAACCAAATAAGGACCGGAGTTGTAACCCTTCTCCTGAACAGAACTTAGACTTTAATCATTTATCGACAAAAGTAAAGCATAAACAATAATGTACTGAATTAAACATACGGACACTGCCTAGACAAAACTAGACTGGACAGGAATCCATACAACAATTATGACCAAGCAATGAGTACGGCTTTATACATTAGCTAACTAGGGTTATCACAATCCTAATTACTAACATATGCACTTTTGAGAAATCCAATCCAGTTACCTCCCCTGCAGACTACCCGACTTATCCAGGCCAAAAAAAAAGAAAGTAATGGTGGATACATCGCCCGAGAGACAAATTATTCAAGATTTAATAGTGGGTACATCGCCCAGGAGAAAAATATACCTTATAGACATAATCGTGGGTACATCGTCCAGGAGACAAATGTACCCTATAAACATATACTAGTGGGTACATCGTCCAGGAGACAAATGTACCCTATAGACATATATAAGGTGCAACACTCGACGGTGCGCTGAAAGTTTGCTCATCATGACAGATAGCTCCAAATTAATTCAGGTTGGGGCCAGAATGAAGGGCTTACAGGTAACTGGAAAATTCTCTCCTCCCAATGATCTAGATAATCAAGCTAGTTGTTTAGTCCTTAACATTTTCTTGTGGAATTCTGGGTGTAGAATTCCGTAGAATCCATCCTAGACATGATATGCAAGACTTGACAATACAAGAAAGTACACTATAACAAACCACAACAAAAAAATATAATAAGATGAAAGCTAGGAGAGCATTACGATGAGTCACTATAGAGAAAACAGGGATTGTGCCATGACAGGCCACTATCATGTAAGCAAGGAAAGACATGTACAAGAGTGTACCACGACATGTTACTATCTAGTAAGCAAAAAAGACATGTAACAAGAGTGCACCACGACGGGCCACTATCTAGTAAGCAAAGAAGACATGTAACAAGAGTGTGCCACGACGGACCACAACAAAAAAATTATAGACGTGGCATAGACTGTAAAGTACAATAAATTCATGAAGGCATGGCAATACATATCATAGCATATAATGTAATCCCTCTTCCCCATAATTTGAAAAAAAATTATTTTTTTATTTATTTAAATTTAATGGCAATTTTTGGAATTTTATCAGTATTTTAATATAATGGTTATTACGACAAAAGGCCTTAGTCATGGTTAAGTTTTGGAGTGCAAGATGACCAAGAATCATGGTACGGATAATGCAGTGGCGTGCTTTGACTAGTGTATTAGCTAGAGTAGGGAAGACCGAGCCATAGGTGTGTTCTAACTAGGGAAATGAAGCTAAGTTGTGACTTGACTCCTAGATATAATCTAATTAGTTATTTATTAATATTATTAATTTTAGGAGACCCGGTTGTACCAAGTTAGCCCGGACTGGACCGAAACCAAGCCAAGTCCTGTTAGGCATGTAGTACGACCAACGATGTCCATAAAGAAATATAGATGTGTGTATATATTGGTAGTTCATTTTATAGTCTCGTGAATAATTTCTATAAATGGTACACTAAATAATATATGCATTAGTTGTTATTTAAATTTATATATGTTAGGATAATATTCTCTTAGAATGATACTTGAATTTTTTGGATTTATATAGGCAATATATATTTGTGTATAAATATATGTTATAATCATTTGTGGATAGATATATTCATAATAGGTATACATAGTACTTTATATATATTCCCAAATACGTTATTTACAAATTTTAGTAGTTATATATATATATATATATATATATATATATATATATATATATATTAAAAAAAAAATATATATATATATATATATAATAAAAAAATAAAAAATAAAAAAGTAATATATATATATGACATATATATTCTCGAAAATCTTGATTGTATGTATATATATATGTGTGTGTGTGTGTGTGTGTGTGTGTGTGTGTGTGTGTGTGTTAGAAAACCCCAGTCCAAACTTTCCCTCCAGCGGCCCAATTCCAGCCCGAGCCAAAACAACAGCACAGAACCAACCCTCCTCAAAGCCAGCATGGCCGAAACCCTAACCCAGCAACTACATATGAAGCCGCGAAAGAGAGAGAGAGAGAGGGAGAACTCATTGAAACCCTAGACCATCATTCCAACTGACGGCGCGCCACCCTCCCTGACACCCAAGGCGGCCACCCCGCGACCGTGCACCGTCGCACGAGTCGTCGAACGGCAGCAGAACCCCGTACGTGCGACAGTTGAAGGAAGCAGCAGCATCAGCAATGCCAGTTTTGAGGGCATCTGTGTGACGGAAATTCTCCCACACCGCTCGATCGATTCTCGAATCGATTTCATTGGTATGAACCAAATATAACCCTTTTTAGATCCCCGTAATTTAGTCTCGTACCAAGACTTACAATTCTTGAGTAAATTATTGCACAAAACTTGGAAAAACCACAGTTTTGAAATATCGAAACAGGGCATAAGAACAGTACATACCTAGTTTTGGAAGGCGACAAGTCGTGAATCCTCTGACTGTCTCAAAATTGTGTTTGAATAGGTTTATAGACAACCTATACAGGATTAAAATCCTGTTGTCGGCTTTGTTTTTCGATATTTAAATTACTGTCAAAATATATTCAAAGTTTGACGAAAACAGTTTTTAAAACAATAGAAATGTTAGAAAAACTCTCTGGTACGACGTGCATCCCGACAAACGGGACAACGTGGTCGCAAACCAAAAGCATCGAAAGGTGCGTATCGACTTCGCGGACGTGTGGCTTTGACGAAATTCTAATTGGTCGCGTGTACGCGATGAATTTGATGCATACCCGTCGAAATTCACCGTATCGGCCTCTTTGCAAACTAACCAATTACTTTGTGCATATTCGTCAAATCGAGATGAAACTTGTGCCAACAAGAACGTATCATTTTTCTAGTCCTATGTGCCAAGTTCGGTCCGATTCTGAGAAGGTCGACCGAAACGCTATTTTGGCGGGCCTGGGACCCGATCCAACTGGTAATTTTATGCATGGTCAGCCGGAATCCAACTTTAGACATACGGTTGGGTTTATATCGTCAAAAAATCACTAGACATGTAGTTTTATGACTTTAGAGACCATAGATACTGACATATTTTTTGGTGCAAAGCTGGTCCAACGACGGACATCGTTTTGGCCCGAAATTACTGTTCTGCCTCTGTGTCCATAATTGGACTTATGGGTAGGCTATCCAAGATAATTTGACTAATTTGAACACGTTGGTAATATCTATTTCAGCCCCGGAGGACTATTGTAAGAGTTGACATTTGCAGCTCGTCGATTGACGGAAATATTATTGGTTCCACATGCTACTACCAAGCAAGTATACCTTGCCTCCCTCTACAGTTTATTGGATGCTTATTTCTTTATCTTGTAGTTATATGTCATCAATTAGTTTTATTGGATTGATTTGATTGGTATGCTTTTCTTTATAACATGTATATTAGTTTATTGTCTCGTTTATATACCGTCGTTGTCCAGAGTTTGACATTATAGACTATATGAGAGTTATCCTTACATGTATCTTGACTAAGTTGTACCGTGTCATCACATGTACCTTGACTGAATCGTATCATGTCGTGGAGTGAGTGCGTGTAACTGAACTTCTAATTCATGTTTCGTTTTCTCAACCTGCGTGTAGCACCCAGTTTTCCAAATGAGGGTAATTTTGAAATTTTGTGTTTATAATTATTTTAATAATGATATTTAATTTATGATATAATTTTTGGTGATTTTAAATTATTTTAAATCATTTTAAAATTATTTAAATCAATGACTTGTGGTTTTGACGTTTTGCTAGTGAAACCCTAGAGACTGTTTGACCTAGAGCCTAACCATGTGATTATAATATTTTAATGTCATTTTTGGCCTAAGGATATTTTTGCATTTGACCTCTTTGAATTATTTTTGATGTTATTTTATTATTTATGATATTATTTTGGGGTTATTTGAGTCGGGTTCGAATTTCAACTCATTCCGACTTGTATCGGGGACCCGGGGTAGTTTTGACTCTAGCGGGCCCACACACTAGTTAGGCATGGCCCACATAATATTAATTTTAGTCCACATGATATTAATTTTAGTTAGTGACTAGACTAATTATTTTGGTTAGTATTAATATGGATTAGTGTTTTAGGATTGACCAAACTACCCCCGACTTAACCCCTTACCAATGTATTAGTAAATAGACTAGAAAAGGGGCTTTTGGACTCTTCCTAATAGGACAAAACCACCTTTATGGCCAGCCACAATAAGGATAGGGTTGAGCCTCCCATTTGTCATTATCCATCTATTTTTCTCTCTTTTGTTCTTCCCCAAATTCCTAGAGAGTAATCCCTAGCAGTTTCTCCACCAAATCATTCCATTTCACCACCAAATCTTCTTCTTTCCTTCTCCATTCTAGCCAAGGAGGAAGCTACCCAAGTTTGGGAGGATTCGGAGCTCGTTCGTGTCCTTTTGGAATCTCTACGTGTCGGTGTCGCTCCGGGAAGGCTTTTCTTTGATTCGATCTACCGGGAGGTATAAATCCCTTCTCCTTTTTATTTCCTCATGCATATAGGTCTATTTTGAACCCATAGGAATGACCCCCATGGTTGTATCTCCATTTGTGTCCATTTCGTGTCCATTTGGAGGTCATAGAAGTGTCCTTTGTGTTGTGGTTGTGTCTATGTGGAAAAATCCCAAATTTGGATACACTATGTGTTGTTGTTATGTATGAATGAATTATTACATATTTAATCTCATATTTTTGTATTGGAGATGTGTTCTATAGTGTCTCATATATATATATTAGTGTAGAGAGTGAGTTCTTGATATATTATGTTATATACTTGTGTTCTTTTGTCTCAAACTACCCAAATCCGTCATGATTTTTATCCACGCTTTTAATTTCAGCCCTAACTTAGAAATGTCATACATTCTAGCTCAAAGATCGGTTTAATCTCCCGTTTTTTTTAAAAGAAGCGTATTGAAGTTAGCTTTCCAAAAATATGTATTAATAGGCCTAATTCTTTCTGTAACTTTCTAGAGAATTATTTGAGTGTCAGCTGTACGAAAGACAAACGCGTTCTCGGTATTTTTGCGATTCCGGGAGTTTCCGGAAACGAAAACGCGATCCGTTTGAAGTTTCGGAAAGCTAACACATAGATCTATAACATACTTTAATCCTAGATTTTAATTCATGCTAAGATGGTACAGTATTGATTATTAGTAGGAGTTACTATTCGACATATGTATTTTGTGCACCCTTGTGTGTAATATAATGTTCCATTTGATTTTAACCCATGTTAATGTATATACATTTTGTAATTAAATAGAGAATATAAGCATGAGTAAATGGTTAAATAAATAATATAGGAGGTGTAAGTATCCTATCTAATGTAAGCATATATAAGTATGGCTTGTAATGAATATGTAGGTTCCATAGTATGTAATGTATGGTGCATATAGTAGTGCAAGAGAATAAATGAATGATGAATGAATGCAAGCATGAATGTAATGTAATAATAGATGTAATGTATGCAATATACCAGTTAATGAGATGTAATGTTCTATGTTAACACAAATCCTATATTACCTCATGTACCCCCTTACACTATGTTGACACTATCACACTTGACACATTGTTCACTTATACTTTGACACTCTTTGATATGTATACACTATGTATGCCCATTTAACCCTCACTTGCCCCTTTGCCATGTTTACATACACACATAGTCTCTTAAATAAGTATTTATGAATATAGTTAACTTAGCTATGTATGTATATTATATATATGTTAGCATATTGTGTTGTAATATATAAGTTTATATAACCATTTAAAATGCCATGATTATAGACCTAATGTTGAATACCAATATACGCATGTGTATATATGTGTAGACATATATAGCTTAAGTAAAAGATTACCTAGTGTATATCCAATGTGAATTCTTGCCTATTTGAGTATTGAATAATTGCATGCTATATAGAGTTGGGTGTATGTTGGCTTGTATAGCCTTGTATTGATATGTGCTTGCTAGAATAGTCTTGGTTAGGCCTAGTAAGACTTGCTGGGTTAGGACATGACCTAGTTTGACCTAGTTTGACTAGTGCAGTTGACCAGAGTTGACCAAGGGTTGACTTTGGCCTAGTTTGACCTAGATTCATGTAGAATGTATTGTAGTACTTTATATTACCCTTCTGGACATGTTGTGACTTGTGCTGTTCTAATTAGGAGCCAGACACCTCTCCTCGGACAGTATCTTTACCTTGGACATTCAGATATCAGGCGAGTACATTCTCTGATCTTTTCATTCTTACCTGGATTATATTCTTGCTCTAGATTACTCTACATGATGCTGACACATATCTTCACGAATTAGTACTATATGGATCCTTTCCTGAGATGTTATCCCTTTACGGGTGCATCGGGTATTTCATGTTCATGTACTTTATCATGTACATCAGGTACTCCTTGTACTCGTACTAGTTCATGTTTCTACATGTTCTCATGTGCTTTCACGTGCCTCATGTACTACTCATTACATGAGTTCACGTATTCTTAGTTGTATTCATGTGCCTATAACGTAACTTGAATGGATCCTTGTGTACTGATTGGGGTGGGGTGAGTAGAATTGGTTATGTGAACACTATCCCAAGTAGCTGTATAAATGTGCCTCCTTATTTGTATTCATGTGCCCCCTTCATGTGCCCCCAAGCCGTTTACATAACCATTATGCTCTAAATCACGTAGCCACTTACAGTCTCTACTATCATGTATTTACTTTCAGTTACAAAATATCTCTTGTTTACTCATACTTCCTTTTCAGCACTTCCTGTATTTCACTCTATTGCATGATTTATACTCCTAACTTGCTATGAACTGTTTGAGAGATATGTGCTCGTTCCCGTCCTGACTGGACCTGTTGAAAATTTTACAGATAGCTTGAAGGTTGCCTGCTAGCCTAGAGGAGACACAGTAGAGGTTGTATAGATAGCTAGGGTTTTGCTTATAGTTTATTTTCAGTTGTCTTGAGTTGTATTTATGGATTTAATGTATTTGAGCTTTGAGATGTATTTTTGGGTTGTGTATCTTAGACACTTAGACTTCTATCTGCTGTATCTTTTTTGGATTTCATGTTTTATCTATCCTTATCATGCTCTACCTTAGATGTGATTGAGTCTGTACCTGCTATGTCACCCCCATTCAGGGAGTATAAACTGTTTAGCCTTATACTTTAGATGCATGAGACCTAGGACAGCGTTCTACCGTCGACACTGCGGCGTAGGCTGGACGTACCCACTTCTCGTGCCCTAACTCTAGGGTGCGGGTCGTGACACTGCGAGTCCACAATCGGGACGAGGGTTGACCGTTTGTACATGCGAGTCCACACTCAGGGCGAGGGTGTTTGTCTTGATCTGTTTGTACCTGCGAGTCCACACTCGGGGCGAGGGTGTTTGTCGTGAACTAACCTACGAGTCCACACTCGGGGAGAGGGTTAGTGATTAGTTCAAACCTGTGATTCCACTCGGGACGAGGGTTTGGTATCCGTTGATCTCTTGTTCACTTGTTACTTCTAGCAGTTCATTTATGCGTAGTTGTTCTCTTGTCCATTTTCGTAGTCACTTGTCAGTTTTTATCACTTTTTTGTTTATTTCTCATGCATGATAAACTGTTAGATAGACATGTTTTATGTATCTTGCTAGTCCCCTGAGGACCTGATGATCCCTTCAGGTAGTTGATTGTACGGAGTAGTTAGCGGATCCTGATGGTAGTTGATCACATCTGCATGATTCAGGTATTTTTAGTGATATTATTTGTTTATCCTCTCATGCCTTATGTTCCTTATCATGATATACTTTGTTTGTTAGTTTAGTTTATAGACTCTTATTATTTCTGTGGAGTCTAATCAGACATATATGCTAGTGGGCTGCAGACCATAAAACGTAATTGTTCATTCTTGTTTATACACTTCTTGTGGATTGAGATATAGATTTCCCTTGCCATGATTAGGCACATTACCATAGTCTAGACAGCGTTTATGTATTCGAGTTGGACTAGAGTCTATTTGATACGTAGCTGGCTTGCGCACGCACTTGCATCCCGAAAAATGGGTACGGGTCGTGACATATAAGAAAGAATCGAAAAGAAAGATATATCATGGCATGTGAGAAGGAATAAATACAAGTAAGTATGTGTGCTAGTGTCAAGTGTATATAGGGTATGAAATTATTCTCCAACAAAAGGATTATCTAATCATGTTAAGAATTCATTACAGTCGAATAAAATATCAAATGGCCAAGTCAATAAAATATGCCGAAAGATCAAAACTAAGATTGAAATTATCAGTCGCATATGAACTCCAATAAGGTAAAACAAGAAGATTCTTGAAACCATGACAAAAATATATAACTTTTATGTTTTGAGTTTTACAAGATTTTAACTACAAAACAACTTAAATAGGCAAAAATAGTGAAATAGTGCAAATCTGGCGTATGGTCAATTCTGGAAAATTTTGGCGCATGGTCAACTTTGGGAAATTCTGGCGCATGGTCAAATGGGAAATTCTGCACATCCGTGCATGAGAATTCCTGCATATCCGTGCATGGAAAATTTATGCACATCCACGCATGGAAATTCCTGCACATCCGCACATGAGAAATTCCTGCACATCCGTGCATGGGAAACTCACGTTACGCATTCAGTACATGCGCGTAGGGATAACTGCACGCATGACACGCTCAGAGTCAAAGGATGCATTGCCGGGACTTCACGGCACATGGCCTCTCGGGCGCATGGGGGTTTCAGCGCATGAGAATTCCGACGCATGGGGGTCGTCGTTCCCAAACAGCAAGTTCAGCCATGAGAGTTCCAAAAACTTGCCATGGCCATAACTGAAATAACGTGTAGGCAACTCTAGAGGGGGTAAATAGAGTTTGTGTCGATAATCACCAAATAAAAATTAACTCTATATCACCTCCACAAAATAACTATCAAGATAGCAAATAAATCAGAGAGAAATGCGGAAGTAAATAAAGATCAGAAGAGCATACGCAAACACAGCAGTTTTAACTTGGTTTCCCACGTGGAGAACTAGTCCAGGCCTGAGAACTCTAGCTCAGGATTGAAATCCACTATTTGTGAAATAGTGTACAACCACGTGCCTTTACTCAGAAGAGCACGCCAACTTCTTACAGATTCGCAGGTGGCGAAACTTGGAATTGTCCAAGTGACTTTTCTTTTCAACTCTTGCACAAAAACTTCTAGCTGAATCGCACTTGAGCACCTTGGGGATTAGGAAGTTTTGTGGCTAGTAGATTGGAAGAATAAGGCTTAGGTAGTATAAGGCTTAAATGATTGAGAGTAAGAGATAGAATGGTGATGAAGAAATGAATGAAAATGGTTGAAATCATGCCCTATATATACTAGTCTGGAAGGCAGAATTCGGCCAGAATTCTGTCCTGAAAATTCAAAAATATGGCCGTTGTACCAGCTAGCAATTGGTAACCCTAAAAATCAGTTCCTGGAAATCATGGGACAGAGTTTGACCCGAACTCTGTGTGGGAGCAGATTTCGGCCCGAACTCTGCCTCCTAGGTAGCAAAATAGCCTTTGGGCTTTTAGGCTTTGTGGAGCTTGGGCTTGGTTCAGGAATTGGTCTATTTGTAAGGTAGAGCTTGGAGAGATATGTCTAGGGGTTGAGATGACTTAGTGCGACTCAACGTACATATTCTCCTAGACTCAATAAATTGAAGATTACAGATTTGGAACAAGTAGAAAAACGAAGAGCCCTTTGATGACGCCTTTTCTTCTGATATTTGAGTAGATCTGAAGACGTATTTTTTCTTGACAGCAATCGTCCAAAGATAAACTGATCTGGAAATCTGAATATCTTTCAGGGGCTTCGCCCCCGAACCCCCGATGGGGGGCGCTGCCCCCTCGACCCCTGTCCGCTGACCGGGCAGCGAAACCCCCGATGCGAGGCCCCAGATAGGTCGTTAGACGGTTCGAAGAAATCTCTTTCTATGACGCCGTCTTTGGTCCATCATTAATTCTTCATTTCCTATGTCCTGGTTTCATCATGTTTGATCATGCTTACTGCATGTCTACAAATACATGTTAGGCCAGCAAAATATGTTGCAGTACGATACAAGCATAGCAATATAATATAGGACAATTAGGACAATGCTAAGTTTAAGTAGCAACATGATAGTGAGTATATGAATATTAGTGACATTATTATGTTAAACTTAACTGATTAGCCATATTCAAAAACACGATGTAATCATTGGGCCAACAATCTTCCCCTTTTTGATTATGGCAAATCGGTTAAGTTTAAGACAGATACGATAGATGCATGTATCACTAATAAACACATATTGTGTGCTAACTTAAACTTATTTCTCCCCCTTTGGCATGATCAAAAAATAAGCTCCTCCGTAATATGAGATAAAACATACTCAAGCATAAGTAAAGGAGGAAGGCATAGACAATCATGATCAAGATATACTAAATGAAGAACAATGGAAGAAGTGTGTAAAGACAAGTATAGAAACCACATACCCAATGTAGAGTACCAAACAGAAAGTAGCTTGTCAAAACACAAATAGTTGGTAAAACTAAAAGAATTTGAAAATAATCAATAGATAGTTTAACGACATGAAATCCAGGAAAGACATCCAAAAATATAGTATGATATGAAATATTGCTCTAGTTTTGGAAGAGAAGAAAAAAATTACAATCAAAAACAATTTAGATAATTGTAAATAATAGATAAAAAAGAAGAAAGATACCAATTGAGATATTGAAATAGACAAACTTGATATCAATTGAAATATAAAAACTTGAAACATTGATCAATGAAACTATGATAGTCACAATTGTCCACAGATAAATAGTGAATCAAAATAAAGGAATGATCAATATAAAATAGAGCAATTGATATAAAATGATCTCATTATATGCAAATCTATTTGCTTATCCAAAATTCATGCAATTGAACTCAATTACCTTATCATGCTATATGAATACTCTTTAGATAAACATGAAGGTAAAGGAGAAAAAATATTTGAGAAAGAGAAATTCAGTCGACGTAAATGTTCCCCCTCAAACTATTACCAATATAGATAAAATCATAAATTTTGGGTAAGTCCTCAACAAGGAAAGCTAAATTAAACATACAAAGAAAGCCAAATCAAAGAAAGCACAATAGTCATCAAGATAAAATACGAAGGTAAATATTAACGAGATGACCCATATAAAAGAGAGATAATATGATAAAAACAATTGCATATACTCTCATAAACCTTTCATAAAATATCAGTATCCTAATAATAAAAAAAAATGGGTCAATGATGAACTCCGTATACGACATATTAAAGGGTATAAATGAATTGAACCAATTTATTTGCTCCCCCTTAAAATATGCGTATCTAGTTCCAAAGCACTTATAGCAAAAAAAATGATAACTTCAAGATCTAGGGGTAAATCAACTATTGATTTCTCCCCCTTGCTCAATGCTATAAAAATGTCTATAAAATAATAACTTATGGCAAAAAAATGATATAAAGATATAAAAATGTCATAGAACGAAAAATATCATCTTTAGTCAAGAAGATATATCCACTAATAGTTACTAAAGATGAGAAATCAAAAGAATATTTCAATTTAGCACATGTAATCAAAAGACGACATACACTAACCTATATAGAAGAATATCATATTGAAATATGATAGATCAATGCATGTTACCTTTTGAGAAAAAATGTCATCATGAAAGGAAGAAAGTCAATTAAATCAATCATAATGAAAGTCAAAATATAGCTCAAGAGAAAAAAAATTAAAACTCAAATATCATGTCCATGATTATCTAATTAAGAAATGATCAACCAATTTATTGCTTTGCATGGACTATGTATGTTTTACCACATATGTGCCCATCAACGGGTAATAATCCAACCTTGCTAATACTAAATGAGAAACCAATGAAGTTCAAATAGCAAAGAGCATATGTGATAATCCATGAGTTGTCAAAGTAGAGTAATAAATTAACTTGATAACCACATAATTAGATAATATAGGATTACTCAATCATTAGGATCATTCATAAAGTAAACCAATAAATAATTATGATCCGTCATAAATCCATCTAAAAACCATATAAACAAACCAATGGAAAATATAGAAAAGAGTCAATCTTACTTAAAAGATTGCAAATTTATTCCAAAGAAATGATAATATAATAAAATCATGACTCAAAAGATGAGAGAAATTTAAGAGATGCTTACCAATGACTAGTATGGAAGGAAGTTAAAGCGATGAATCACAAACCTTAATGAAAACATGATTAAAAAAATTGTCAAACTAATTTTAGAGACCAAACATATGTATCTAAAATAGAATACAAATCTCATCAAGAAAATTCATAAATCTTGTTTTTGTAAACTAGCATATCACATATAGATTGAAATTCAAGAGGATAACTAGATGAGTGAAAGTGAACAAAAATTATGTAGCTTAATCAATACATCGTAAATAAGCAAGCTTATTAAATCTTAAGTCACTAACACTAAAGAAACATGCTTAAGCATAGAGTTCACAATAAGGAAAATACATTTTAAATGATCAAAATGATTTATATACTCTTTGTTAAGCAAGAATAAGAGTATAAGATAGCAAGTAAATGAATTAGACTCTCATCAAGTAAAGGACAAAAGGGATGTTCATGAAAACACAATAGAGCAAATCTCTTTGCCAAATATTGAGATTAACCCAAGATAATAAAATAATAGATTGATCTAGAGAATGCAAAATTATAACCATTATGAAAGTGTATTCTCTTAGAAATGGAAAATCTCAACGTAAAAGTTCAACCCATAGTAGCTAAAGACATGAGAAGTATGATATATCAATTACATGTATTCTCATGTACTACAAAACATCATTGGGCAATAATAATAAAATATATATAGCTCAATTATAAGGCTAGATAGGATGAAGTATTATGGAACTTAGGGGTGGATCCAGAGCTAGATAATGGTTGCAAGTATACCTTAATAAATCTTAAGTCTGTAAAGTGTTGATGACTTTGGATTAGCTGTAGGGGCCGGTTCCCAGCTAGCGGTAGTCCGAAGACTAGTGTACCGTGTCGCTTCAGGCTATTTATACCTGTATGACAGAAGGACCCTTTCGGCTTATTCCCAAAATTTTCTTTACTTTTAAGAACTTAGATTTAAAAGTATCATCAGACAACATCAAAATCCAAAAACCCTAAGTATAAGAAAGGTAAATACCCAAATAATAATCAAAGAATGACCATCAAAATTTGCTAAGAATATTTTTAAAACAAATATTTTCATAATACACTTTATGAAAATAAATATATAGAAGATTCATACTCAAAATAAGTATGATAATTTTAACAAGTAAGGTAAAGCACAAAATCAAGCAATTCTTAAAAGAACTTCCATAAAAGTCATGAACAAGACACTAATAAACATTTTCTCTCAACATCCTAACTTGAAGAAGTAAACCAAATAAATATCAGAATTTGGGAATCATTAATATATTCATATATATCACAAATAGGCATATATGAAAAGATCAAAAATCAATTAAAAGGTATGTATCCATAAAGTCAACAAATAAAAGCCAATAAGATATCATCAAAAGAAGACTTTAAGAAATAAGCTAATTGATTCAAGTAGATATAACACAAATTTGGTCAAAAGAATCAATAACTAAATTATAAGGTAAGCACAAGTATGAATAAATACTCTTCAAAATAATATGAAACTTGAGCTCATCTCATATGCCCACGTAAAGATATTTATACAAAAATAGATGTCAATATAATAAATACATGATCTACATAGAAATGGAGATAAGTATAGTCATGTATAAATAAACTTTATTAGGCAAAGACTTAATTGATTCTCAAGAGGATAATCAAAATAAAATATGAGAATTGATAATGAAGATATTATGCAAGCACAAGATTAAAAAGAAGTATAAGTATATACTTATCAAATTATAAGTAGCTTGTGCTAAACACATATATTCACAAATAGCAATTAAGATAAATATGACTTATTAAATAAAAATCGGCAAGAAGTAACTATCTCAAAACTTTAAAAATGGAGAGTCAAACTTTAAAACAATATTCAAGAATCAAGCTTCTATGAACTAGAGTGATATACATGCTTTATAAAGACAAAGAATAGCGAGCATGCATATTTAAATGTGTCACACTAATAGAAAATGAGTGCTAAACTACATAGTGTGAACTAATCATTTAAGCGAAGTAACTAGTCATGCTAGATAAAAGAAAAAAAAATTAACTAAGCATGCTAGTATTATATGTCACATTGATTTATATAATAAGCAACTAAAGGATATCAATGTAGGCTAGTAGCAAGACATCAAGAGGAACATACTAGATTCTACAAATATAAACCATTTAAAGAGAATCGTTTAGCATGTTACCAAAGTGGCTCTAGTGGCCACACTTGTGTTGGTACAATTGCTTGTTTGATGACCTTTGAGATTCGCAACCACCAATACGCTCCTCGGTACTATGTCCCGATTTAAGTAGCTCCACCTACAACATTAGGCGAAGACTTTGGTATCCAAATAAACTTGGATCCACATTTGTTATATTTAGGAACCCATATGTTGGCCCATTGGTCATATGATCAAACTGATTTTAATAATTGATCAAACTCTGTCTAGATATATGAAGCTAGTCAGGATGTATCGGACTCTTGGACATGATCAAGAACAGCTATCTATATAGTTCAAGACTAAAGCGATGTTTGCCTGTTCGAGTCTGTATTTCTTTTAGCAATGTATTTTTTATTTTATTGAGTCTAGGAATACGTTGTACACCGAGTCGTACTGGCAAATAGGATATTCCAAAATGTTTTCAAAATGTTTTTAAAATGTCCTTAGTTTTGAAAAAATATTCTTATTAACAAAAGCTTCAAAAAGGTTTTCAAAAAGGTTTTTAAAAATCCCCAAAAACTAATTTTAAAAACCTAACCTAACCCTGACAGAACTCGGCCAGAGTTCGGCCAGAGTTCGGTTAGTGGCCGTTTTGATTTTTGAATTCTCTGGAACTTGGTCCTCCTGCAGTTGCGGATTTGACCGAGATTTCCTCATCGAGTTCTATCCGAATTCTGCCCGAATTCTGCCAGAATTTTGTCTTTGGAATTCCTATAAATAGAGAAGAATTTCGATCATTTCAACTCACTCATTCACTTTCAATCTTCTCTCTATCTAAAGATTTCAGTATTCCAAAGAGTTTTCTTGAGCTTTAAATTTCAGATCCCAAGCCAATTACAATCCTCTAGTCGATTTGCCAGTGCGGTGCGGTCTAGAAGTTTCTGAGAGATTGTAATCAGAAGGCTTGATTGAAGAATACCACTTCATAATTGAAGTTGGACGAGTTCTTCGTATCAAAGCTCGCGTTCTAGAAGTTGCAAGGACTTCGTAAGAAAACTTGCAATTTTGCCAATAGTGGATTAAACTGGTAGCAAGAGTTCTACCGACTGGATTAGTCCTCAACAGAGGAAAACCAGTATACATCACTGTCTTTGCGTTTGGTCTCTTATCTCTGCCTTTATATTATTTAGTTGTGATTATTATTCTGTGATCTTGCTGCTAACATTTTTAATTAGCATATTTTCGTTGCCAACTCTATTCACCCCCCTAGAGTATTGTGCTTTACAATTTCGTTCCTACAATTGGTATCAGAGCGGGTGTTACAGGTAAAGCAAGGCAACATTACAATTATTTATTCATTTAATTAATTGTTATATAGATTACAGCACAACACATGGCAACTGTGAAATTCACAAGTGAAGGCCAGGCCACAAACAGACCTCCATTATTTGATGGTACGAACTATACCTATTGGAAAACACTGATGAGTTTCTTCTTAAAATCTCTTGACTTTGATTTATGGTCTATTGTTATTGATGGCTATCAAAAGCCACCTCGTATAAATGTTGATGGAGTTCTAGTTGAAAAACCCCATAACAGATATACAGAGGAGGAAAAAAAAAAGGCCAGTCTTGACGCACGTGCTATTAACGCTCTATTTTGTGCTTTAGACAGAACTGAATTTAACAGGGTGTCTATCTGCACAACGGCTAATGAAGTGTGGAAGCTTCTTGAAGTCACACATGAAGGCACGACTCAAGTCAAAGAATCAAAGGTCAGCAGACTTACTCAAGAGTATGAGGTGTTCAAGATGAAGCCCAACGAAACAGTTACTCAGATGTTCGAAAGATTCTTGGATATTGTAAATCTTTTGTCCTCCCTAGGCAAAGAGTACAGTAACCATGAAAAGATTCGCAAACTCCTGCGAGCACTCACAAAGAACCAGATTCCAAAGGCTACTGCAATCGTTAATGGAAACGACCTCACAACTATGTCCCTCGAAGTACTCATGGGTAAGCTACTCACTCATGAACTGGAGCTATAAGATTTTGAAGAGCCTGCACCAAAGGAGAAGACGATCGCTTTCAAGGCTCAGCACAGAAAAGCTGCTGAAGGTGACTCAGACAGCAGTGAATCTGATGCTGAAGATCAAGCACTCCTAGAAAGGAAATTCAAAAGATTCATGATATATGAGAAGAGAGCCAAAGAAAACAACAGCAGTAACAACTGAAGAGAAAGACAAAGTTATTGACCAACACAAAGAAGAACTTTCTAAAGAGAAAAAAGTCTTCAAAGTGCACAAATCAGAATGGAAACACTCACTTCTGATTATACTAAGTTGTATGACACTTCCAAAAGATTGGAAATTAGGTTAGGAAAACAGCCTGAGACTGCTGCTTCCTTTCCTAACACGTGTCACTTACCAAAAAATCGGAACATTTCCAAGCCAAAAACTGTCAGACCTAACCCTATCAAACCTTTACCCCAAAAGGTTAAGCCCAAACAGGATTATAGGTATGCTTTCTTCTATACTAGAAAACCTAAACCTACCAACCATGCACACCACTCAGCTTTCAATACTCGACATGTACAATGTCATTATTGTGGCCTCATTGGTCATATTTCATATGCATGTAGAATCAAAAAGCTTGTTGATTTAAATATTTACGCTTGGATACCAAAGGCTAACATTTCAGGACCCTACAAGAAATGGGTACCAAAAGTTTCATCTGTAAATTATTTTGTAGATGGAACACCTTTCACATGCTAGAAGCAAATGGATCCTCGACAGGGTTGTTCACGGCATATGACCGGTGACGCTATACTATTTGCAACACTGTCGAAGAAGAAGAAGGAAGGTTATGTTTCCTTCGGTAATAACTTGAAAGGGTATATTATTGGTATCGGTGATGTTGGTAAGTCTCCCTATCCTGCGATTAAGGATGTCTATCTGGTTACCAAATTGAAACATAATCTACGCAGCATAAGTCATTTAGTTGATCATGGTTATGGCATCAACTTTGGCAAAGACAAATGTACTATAGTTGATAGCTTAACTGGTAGTACTATCTTTGAAGGTATCAGGGAAGACAACATATATGTTTTCTATTTGTTGGAAGAAACTAACATTTCAGGTAGATGCTTAATGGCTAAAGTGATGAGAGTCATCTGTGGCATATGAGACTCGGTCACGCAAATATGGACACAATCTCAAAATTATCCATAAAAAAGCTAGTACGTGGTTTACCGGACATTACATTCAAGAAGGATTCGGTATGCAGTCAATGTGAAAAGAACAAAGCTACCAGATCCACATCCAAGTCAGTAAACGCATTATGTACTACTAGACCTCTACAATTGCTTTATATGGACTTATTTGGTCCTAGCAGAGTTGCTAGCCTCGGAGGTAAGCTTTATGCTTTTGTAATTGTAGATGATTACTCTAGATACACGTAGGTATACTTCTTGACACGCAAGAATGATGCATTATCCGAATTTGTCGCCTTTGATAAGAAAGTACAGAATGAAAAAGGTTACATGATCACTCGTATTAGAAGCGATCATGGAGACGAATTCGAGAATGCAGAGTTTGAGCAATTTTGTGACACACACGATTTTGTATACGAGTTCTCCTGCCCTAGGACTCCACAACAAAATGGAGTTGTGGAACGTAAGAACAGAACTCTATCCGAAATGGCCAGAGTAATGTTAAACCAGTTTAGTCTACCCAAATATTTCTGGGCTGAAGCTGTTAATACAGCTTGTTTTGTTCTCAATAGAGTTCTAATTCGACCCAAATCGAAGAAGACTCCATTTGAGTTATGGTTTGATAGAATTCCATCAGTTTCATATTTTAGAATATTTGGTTGTAAATGCTTTATTCTTAATACAAAAGACAATTTAGGAAAGTTTGACGAAAAGGTCGATGAAGGTATATTTTTAGATTATGCGGCCAAGAGCAAAGGATACAGAGTCTTCAACAAACGAACCATGATCATCGAAGAGTCAATCAACATCACTTTTGATGAACTGAATCAAATGACTATCAATGACAATGACGAAGATCCAACTGTACCAAGCTCAACAACAGCTGATTCACAACCAAGCTCGGCACTAGCTGATCCTCCTAGAGAAGATCCAGGAACCAGCTACCTTCAGAGTTTGCCTAAAAGATTAAAATTTACGGCTGATCATCCAAAGGATTTGGTAATTGGTGACATTACCAAAGGTGTAAGTACTCGTACATCCAGTAGAGATATTGTTTCTAGTGTTGCATTTATTTCACAGCTAGAACCCAAAACTATTGATGAAGCATGTAGTGATAGTTTTTGAATAGATGTTATGCAAGAGGAATTAAACCAATTTGAACGGAATCAAGTTTGGAAACTTGTTCCCAAGCCTATTAATCATCCGGTCATTGGCACCCGTTGGGTATTCCGAAATAAACTAAATGAGAATGGTTTAGTGACTCGTAATAAGGCTCGACTCGTAGCTCAAGGATACAATCAGGAAGAAGGTATCGACTACGATGAGACTTATGCCCTAGTTGCGAGATTAGAATCCATTCGCATGTTATGTGCATTTGCATGTTTTCATAATTTCAAATTATTTCAAATGGATGTCAAGAGTGCATTTTTAAATGGTTTTATAAAAGAAGAAGTTTTTGTAGCACAACATCCAGGTTTCACAGATTTTAAAAACCCTGATCATGTTTTCAAGTTGAAGAAAGCTTTATACGGTTTGAAACAAGCCCCTCGTGCTTGGTATGATCGTCTAAGCTCTTTTATACTTGATAACGGTTTTTCAAAAGGCAAGGTTGACACTACACTTTTTATTAAGTCCTTTAATGGTAAGCTTCTTTTAATACAAGTCTATGTTGATGATATCATATTTGGATCTACTAATGAATCTCTGTGTCAAGAATTTTCTAAGTGTATGCAGAATGAGTTTGAGATGAGCATGATGGGAGAGCTGAAATTCTTTCTCGGACTGCAAATCAAACAAACTGATAATGGGACGTTCATAAATCAAGCCAAGTACACAAAAGATTTGCTAAAAAAGTTTGATCTGGACAATGTCAAACCTATTGGCACTCCGACGGCAACTTCAATAAAGCTTGATATTGATGAACAAGGCAAGCCGGTCGACACACGTAAGTATCGAGGTATGATCGGTAGTTTACTTTATTTAACTGTTAGTCGTCCAGATATTATGTTTAGTGTTTGACTGTGTGTACGTTTTCAAGCTAATCCAAAGGAATCACATTTGTGCGCGGTTAAGCATATCTTTCGATACCTTAAGGCACTTCTTCTGTTGGCTTATGGTATCCCAAAACTAAGTCCTTTGACCTTATTGGTTATTCGGATGCAGATTTTGCCGGATGCAAAGTTGATAGAAAAAGTACCAGTGGCACATGTCATTTCTTAGGCAAGGCTTTAGTCTCATGGTTTAGTAAAAAGCAAAATTATGTAGCCCTATCAACAACAGAGGCTGAGTATATCGCCGCAGGACGTTGTTGTGCTCAAATTTTGTGGATGAAACAAACCTTGGAAGACTATGATTTATTTTATACACATATTCCCATTTTCTGTGATAACACGAGCACTATTAATTTGACTAAGAATCCTGTATGTCATTCTCGTACAAAATATATCGAGATTCGACATCATTTTCTTAGAGATCATCATCAAAATAGAGATATTGACCTTGTATACATAGATACTGAGAATCAATTAGCTGACATTTCACAAAACCTCTAGCAGAAGATCGTTTCAATTATTTACGTCGAGAATTAGGAATTTTGGACGTCAATAATGTTAATTGATTTTATTTTATGATTTTATTTCAATATGCAAAAACTGTGTTAGGGACAAGCCAATAAAGAGTCTGTCTGTCACCACAACTACGGTTGAAGCGAAGCGGTACTTAAGAGTTCCCCGGTGAACCTCCGCCAGCTGGGACAGTACTCCTACAGCTAATCTGAAACAGTCGCTGTGTAAAGAAATTTAATTTATAAAATAACATTAATTATATTATTTTAATGTCAAAATTACTAATCTTTGAATTAAATATTTGAAATGAGCCAATAAAAAAGAAAGTATTTCAAACCAACCCCAGGCGAATTCGGCCAGACTTCGGACCGAATTCGGCCCGAGTTCGGTTGAAGGTATCAGGTTATATAACCAGAACCCGAGAGCCTTTCTTCTTCATTGCTTCCAAACTTCATCTAACAGCAACAGCAGCCGCGCGAGAGAACCCCCTTAACCCTAGTTCTTCACCACCCCTTATCTTCCAATCCAAGTGGTAAAATCAATCCAAACTTTGGATTTGTGCGGAGTTCATCGTTCTCTACAACATACACAAATCTCGGAAGGTATAACCCCTTATTTTCCCTCCGTTTATTTTCGTGCATATTTTTTTTTATTGCACAAATAGCATCTAAGGGATTTAACCCCTTCAAGAGAAGAAGACAACCAACCCAAGTGAGGAAGGTTCATCTTCGAATCCACCCACGGATTCTCTCTTTTTGCCAGTCCAATCTAGCGATGGCGCGTTCGACGGGTTTTACTTTCAAACCCTAGATCAAGCCCTACTGTGGTATGGAGATTTTTTTATGAGATCCATATGCACAGGCGCTCCCATCAAGTGGACTGTATTTCCAGAACACCGACCTTTCTTTGAGGCATTAGGGTTACAATATTTTGTTAAACTCTGTTTCTCCGTAGCAACTAATGCCATTAGACTATTCTACTGCAATATCATATTAAACACGTTTGATGTAAGCACTCGTGTTGGAGGATTAGATATCAATTTCAATGATGTTATCTTAGCGGAAATCCTTGGTATTCCCAACGAAGGTGAACCGCTTGTTGATATCACTGAATTTGATTTCCCTGACGGCATGACACTTACTATTTTCAAAGCGAAACTCTGTGCACCTGATCGAGTTCGCTCTGGAAAGTTCAAGGCAAATAACTTGAACTTGTTTAATTATGAATTGCACCGTATCATTTACTCCACTCTTCTTCCGAAATCTACTTCAAAGGATGATGTCACGTTTCTTGAATTATCTGCTATGTATCACATTCTTAAGGGGATTCCATTTTCTGTCCCTAAGACCATCATTCAGATGATGGAATGTCGTCGTGCAAGAGATAGAAATCTCTCTTATGCGATGATTCTCCCACGCATCTTCCAGCGTTTCGACATTCATTTATCTACTTGTACTCAAGACCCTGAGCCCAAGTTTCTCAAGTTATCTCGTCGCAGTATGACTGCTGCTGCTCCTCCTACTGCCCCTGCTACTGCTCCACCTTCTCCACCTCCTCAGCAGTATGCTATGACATTTGAGGGCATACACCAGCACCTTTCAGATTTGCACGTCTCGATGACGGACATGGCTCGTGAATGTGAGTTCTGCGACGTCATCCGTTATCAGGCGATTGCAAATTCTTTAGCTGATCTTTGTTTTGCCCAGACTGGACATTCTGTCGGTTCTATTCCTAGAGATCCAGCTTTCTCTGGTTACCGCTGTGAGGATGAGGCTGTCCATGCCTACTTTCAGCCCGGTAACGCATATGATTAGTACCGTTCTGACCGTGCTCCTCAAGATTATGTTGGTAAGTTTTACACTGGCGCTCCGCCTCACCCTTCTGGCGCGGGTACCTCTGCAACTGGTCCTTCTGGACATGCTGGTCATGCTGATGATGATGATGAGGAGGAGGAGGAGTTGTGATATGTTATCTAATTTTTGAGACTTAGACAGTATCTACTGTACACTTGGAAATGCTCCGACATTCCAAGTTTTTTTCTATCTTTCTAGACTTTATTATCAGTATTTCTTTTGAGGACTTGTACTGAATATTTTATTGATGTCTTCTGAACATCATTTCATCTTTATGGATTTCGTAGTTTATGGTTAACATCAGTTTATTTACTTAGCATCTTTATCTGCTTCTTTATTATAAATTGCCTGTGAAATAATTCTATTATTATTAACTGCCTGAGACAAATACATGCCTGTGATGTCATTTAAATTTTCTTTACTATTTCTATCATTTATCATGATTATTTTCTTGTGTTTCTTCATTGTTTGTTATTTATGCATTGATTGCGGGAGAGTTTTTCTCTTTTGCAATTATTTTGCTAAATGACAACGGGGGAGAAAAATAAAGATTTAACATTTCTTTTGAGAAAATACAGGACATGAACAATTTTTTATTTTATTTCAAGCTTAAATGTTATATCATTCATAGTTTGTCAATTATCAAAATGGGGGATATTGTTGGCCCATTGGTCATATGGTCAAACTGATTTTAATAATTGATCAAATTCTGTCTGGATATATGAAGCTAGTCAGGATGTATCGGACTCTTGGACGTGATCAAGAACAGCTATCTACACAGTTCAAGACCGAAGCGATGTTTGCCTGTTCGAGTCTGTATTTCTTTTAGCAATGTATTTTTTATTTTATTAAGTCTAGGAATACGTTATACACCGAGTCGTACTGGCAAATAGGCTATTCTAAAATGTTTTCAAAATGTTTTTAAAATGTCCTTAGTTTTGAAAAAAAACATTCTTATTAACAAAAGCTTCAAAAAGGTTTTCAAAAAGGTTTTCAAAAATCTCCAAAAACTAATTTTAAAAACTTAATCTAACCCTGACAGAACTCAGCCAGAGTTCGGCTAGAGTTCGATTAGTGGCCGTTTTGATTTTTGAATTCTCTGGAACTTGGTCCTCCTGCAGTTGCGGATTTGACCGAGATTTTCTCATCGAGTTCTGCCCGAATTCTGCCAGAATTCTGTCTTTGAAATTCCTATAAATAGAGAAGGATTTCGATCATTTCAACTCACTCATTCACTTTCAATCTTCTCTCTACCTAAAGCTTTCAGTATTCCAAAGAGTTTTCTTGAGCTTTAAATTTCAGATCCCAAGCCAATTACAATCCTCTAGTCGATTTGCCAGTGCGGTACGGTCTAAAAGTTTCTGAGAGATTGTAATCAGAAGGCTTGATTGAAGAATACCTCTTCATAATTGAAGTTGGACGAGTTCTTCGTATCAAAGCTCGCATTGTAGAAGTTGTAAGGACTTCGTAAGAAAACTTGCGATTTTGCCAATAGTGGATTCAACTGGTAGCAAAAGTTCTACCGACTGGATTAGTCCTCAATAGAGGGAAACCAGTATACATCGCTGTCTTTGCGTTTGCTCTCTTATCTCTGCCTTTACATTATTTAGTTGTGATTATTATTCTGTGATCATGCTGCTAACATTTTTAATTAGCATATTTCCGCTGCCAACTCTATTCACCCCCCTCTAGAGTATTGTGCTTTACAATTTTGTTCCTACACCATATACTATTTACTCTAGCATTAGTAGAAAAACTCCTACGAATAGGACAAGTTACACTCATGTGTCCAATGCAAAAGCAATAGAAGCACCTAATACTAGTGTGTGCATATGTATCGGAATGAGCATAATTATGAACATGTGACATACTAGAATGATGAATATCTCTAGAGTGAGCATGTATGGATTTGGTCTTAAGAATATCATGTTCTAATAGCAAATCATTATGCAAATAAGTAAGAGAATCAAATTTAGCATTTAAAGCATAATTCTCTTTTTCAAATAAAGCAATTCTAGAAATAAAATCATCATTTTGTTTCTTTAAAGAGTCAATAGAAGAATCATGCAAACGATTTAGCTCATGTGCTTGCTTCTTAAGATCTTCTATTGATGAGGAAAGAGATTTGATTTTCAAAGTTAAAGAATCATTCAAACTCTTTAAAGAAACACAAGATGAGTTTTGAGAGTCAAGTCTAGATAATAAATCATTATTTTCTCAAAAACTCATTAGATTCTTCTAAATGAATAACCTTTTCTGAAAGTTCTTCTTTTGTAGAATGAAAAGCCTTAGCAAACATTAAGGATTGGTTAGCCATGGCTTTCCACTTAGAGCATTTCTTACATTTAGAAGAAACATGATTGTCTATGCTACTAGAAATAAAACCCTCTTTATCGGAGGAGGAGGAATACGATGCCATACACAAATAAATAAGGATCTACTCTAAGGATGTTAAGCCTAACAATAGAGACCTTGCTCTGATACCAATTGAAATAACGTATAGGCAACTCTAGAGGAGGGTGAATAGAGTTTGTGTCGATAATCACCAAATAAAAATTAACTCTATATCACCTCCACAAAACAACTATCAAGATAGTAAATAAATCATAGAGAAATACGAAAGTAAATAAAGATTAGAAGAGCATACGCAAACACAACAGTTTTAACCTGGTTTCCCTCGTAGAGGACTAGTCCAGGCCTAAGAACTCTAGCTCAGGATTGAAATTCACTATTTGTGAAATAGTGTACAACCACATGCCTTTACTCAGAAGAGCACGCCAACTTCTTACAGATTCACAGGTGGCGAAACTTGGAATTATCCAAGTGACTTTTCTTTTCAACTCTTGCACAAAAACTTCTAGCTGAATCACACTTGAGCACCTTCGGGCTTAGGAAGTTTTGTGGCTAGTAGATTGGAAGAATAAGGCTTAGGTAGTATAAGGCTTAGATGATTGAGAGTGAGAGATAGAAAGGTGATGAAGAGATGAATGAAAATGGTTGAAATCATGCCCTATATATACTAGTCTGTAAGGCAGAATTCGGCCAGAATTCTGTCCTCAAAATTCAAAAATATGGCCGTTATACCAGCTAGCAATTGGTAACCCTAAAAATCAGTTCCTGGAAATCATGGGACAGAGTTCGGCCCGAACTCTGCCTCCTAGGTGGCAGAATGGTCTTTGGGCTTTTGGGCTTTGTGGAGCTTGGGCTTGGTTCAGGAATTGGTCTGTTTGTAAGGTAGAGCTTAGAGAGATATGTCTAGGGGTTGAGATGACATAGTGCGACTCAACGTACACATTCTCCTAGACTCAATAAATTGAAGATTACAGATTTGGAACAAGTAGAAAAACCAAGAGCCCTTTGATGACGCCTTTTCTTCTGATATTTGAGTAGATCTGAAGACGTCTTTTTCCTTGACAGCAATCGTCCAAAGATAAACAGATCTGGAAATCTGAATACCTTTCGGGGGCTTCGTCCCCGAACCCCCGACGGGTGGCGCTGCCCCCTCGACCCCTGTCCACTGACCGGGCAGCGGAACCCCCGATGCGAGGCCCCAGATAGGTCGCTAGGCGGTTCGGAGAAATCTCTTTGTATGACGCCGTCTTTGGTCCATCATTAATTTTTCATTGCCTATGTCCTGGTTTCATCATGTTTGATCATGCTTACTGCATGTCTACAAATACATATTAGGCCAGCAAAATATGTTGCAGTACGATACAAGCATAGCAATATAATATAGGACAATTAGGACAATGCTAAGTTTAAGTAGCAACATGATAGTGAGTATATGAATATTAGTGACATTATTATGTTAAACTTAACTGATTAGCCATATTCAAAAACACGATGTAATCATTGGGCCAACAATAACTTCCTCTCCCGAACTCAAAATCAAGCAAAATAAAGGCCAAAACTGCATGAAATCAAATTTTCTACAACATGGAACGACTAGTTTTTGGAAATACCAAGTTTTTAGAGATCAAAACCAAAAAAAAAAAAAGAAACTTAAAACTTAGATCCACAAAAATATAACCATCAAAACCGAAAACTCCAAGTTCTAAAGATGTTTAGAATCATAAAAGAAAGAGAATAGAACAAACAAAAATAACATTGTTCAAGATTTGGCAAGATGTACTTGCCTTAGTTTGGAGGAGAAAATGAAGAGGAAGGAGATGAAAGGAAATGAAATAATGGAGGAGAGAGAAAGGAGTTAGGTTTTATACAAAGCCCTCTCATCTCAAACCAAACTAAACCAAACCAAGTCCAAGCTAAGTTAAACCAAACCAAGATTTAAACCAGAACAAAAAAGACAAGTCAAAATACGAGTTACCTGACACTTGTCAGAAATCCGTACAATGAGAATGACAACTGTCGATACACACCGGTACAATGGTTGTATGCCAATCAATGAAAAATCTATAATTTGGAAAAAAAAATTAAAGCATTTTGAAAATCCAAAAAATACGAAAATACAACACAAAATTACGTATCCAAATATAAATACCGATACCGTGAGACGAGTTTCACATACAAGTACCAAAATAAGAACAAAAAATATATTATAAAATTTTGGGGGCTTAATATCTACCCAACTTACAAGAATTTTGTTCTCGAAGTTGAGAAATAACTAGGGTAGGAAGGGTTGAGAAGGTAGACGAATATTTTGATTACGATAACACGATGGAGATGGAACGACATTTAACGAAAACAAGCAGTTGGAATAACTAGAAAATGGAATGGAATAGTCTAGAAGATGACCGCATACATGACATTCCAATCATCGTCTAAATATGATAACCACTAACATCAAAATGTGTAACTTCTAAATAGGTAATAACTTTCTAAATCTTTCAATAGTGCTCAATAGTCCTTATAGGTTATATCACATATGATACCCCTTAATCGCAAAAGATAACCACCTAATAATGCAATTGGTTTATAGGATCCATACGTAGTACTACCCATATATTTATCCTCCCTCCTGCACAAGGGTTTATCTTTCCAAAATAGGTGAAGGCGAAAGACAATAAAGAGTTCAAGGAAGACGTAATCGAATACAAATACGGTGTTCAAAGGTGATAGAGAGTTGTCAAGGCAGTTGCGGATGAGATCCTATTTTGGTAGATTTATATTTGCAGGCTCATATTAGTACAGTTACGTAACCGATACGATATGCTCGGACCTATCTAGAGGGCAAGTATAGGTCTAATAAGTTAAGTCAACTATATCTCAATCTGCATAGAATAGTTATATAAAGAGAAAACTAAGTGCACTATGGTTGATCAGACCGTAATATACTGATTCTAATTAGACAATATGTTAGTGGGTGTCCCCAACAAAATATATGTCCTGAACAAGCTCGATAAACAATAAGCTTGCAAAACTAGGCTATGATAGTAGTATCAGTCAAATAGTCCAAAAGTATAAGTACAGGAGATTATAATTGAAAGAAAGCATAACTAGTTCAAGTTTATCAAAATCTAAGAATCGTCCAGTGTTTGTACCTCTATAATTGTCCTACTATATTCTTGTCAAAGACTTTGATCGACCAAATGGGATATGGACCTTCAAACTCTGTAGTATAGGTAAACTTATCTTTCTACACTAGCCAATAGTTAGTGTCATTCAACTATATTTCATCATTGGGTCATAAGGACATTAGGTTGCTAGCTGGGCATGCTACCCAACTTACAAGAGTTCAACTAATAGTGTAATTGAAGAATGGAGCATATATACCTATTGTGAGTCATCTTCCTAACCTCTATTAAGACGAGAGATAAGATTTATGGTAGAAAAGGAATCAAGCAAGATGCAATTCAAGCCAGTCAAACGAAAGTTCAAAAATAAAATCAAGGAAGGAGATGTGGATGAGATCTTAGACTCTAATCCTATATGCAGGCTTTCTTGACACAGTCATATGTCCAAATAATTTATTTATTGACCTGCATGGACCACCACAAAAATATATAACGTCCCGGTCCTAAAAAATAGGACTCGGTACGTAAACATGCCAGCTGTATAATAAATATATGTAAGCTGTAAATATAGTATAATATGCCACACTAAATCTCATCCAGAAAACAAAAGAATAGAGATACTATAAAATCAAATATGAATTGTCATTGTACAAGTGGTTGGGTGGAGACAAATTCGCTACCAAGTATTTAACTAGAGGAAAGAAAATAGCAAAATAAAGATTAAAGTAGCGAAGGATGATCCAAGAGCAAGTCATCTTCGATAGAAATGAGAAGATCATGATCTTGTCTGGAACTCCTGTAAAAAATTAAGAAAATACACACACCTGGAGAGATCACCATGTCCTCAGAAGAACGTAGCAAGATACATAAAATATACCTATTATGACAGTAAATAACATGTATGGAAAACAAGAGCAGTACAAGAAAGACATCTAAGAAGCGAAATGTCATAGAGAAGTGTAATACTAGATGGTCTAATAACAAATCAAATAAATTCTATAGTGTCATGCCCCAGTACCGAAAATACGGAGACGGACTAGGCCAGCTATGCCATATGAGGTATGCAAACGTCATACAACGATCATGGCTGTCAAGAGACAAGGGAGTGCAAGCTACAATCAAGTCTCCTATGGTCTCACAGAATATCTATATCTCAATCAATCAAAATAACGAAACAATAATTAATGAGCCTATGAGATAAAGTAGTAAGGCGTCCCCGACGCTTCATCAAAATGATCATGGGGAACTAGCTTTATAAGTTAGCTAGTCTAGAGAGTCATAGGTAAATAATCGTATTCAGCTGCAGTCTGATTTAATTATTATTATACAAAAGACAAAATATCCAGATTAACCGGCTAAACAGGTATCAGTGGCTAAATGCCAGAACATAAGTAATAAATACTAGAGTGGTGGAGAAAAAACCTACTCAAATCCTCCGCCAGCCATGCTCCTAGTATGCACCATTGACGTCAGGGAGGAAGGTTGGTGGAGAAAAAACCTACTCAAATCCTCCGCCAGCCATGCTCCTAGTATGCACCATTGACGTCAGGAAGGAAGGTCGGATCCTCATGCTCTACTATGTGATCTGGCCAAACAAAATCAGCGGGGTCAGCCCCGAATAGCAAGTACCACAAGGAAGCACAAAAGAGTGAGATAAAACCCAAGCATAAAAATAATAATAATAATAATAATAATAATAAAAGCTTTCGGTCGTACCCTTGGAGCCTGTCGTAGCATGATAGCGCTACCCAACAACCAAACAAGGACATGGGTTGGACCACGCACTATGAAAGTCTATTCCCCTCGGCTACGAACGGAAGGTACCAGGCATAGTCAAGTCATTTTTCAAGCCGTCATTCATTCCTACGACTTTCTATATTTGGCGGAGTTATCCCCGCAATGCTGTTATAGAAATTCTCAGATCGTGTCGTTCCAGTAGGGCTAGCCAATTCATTATATATACATATACGTGTTGCACATTGATTATGCACCAATCCCCGGTAAGGCTACCATACTGAAACATATAACACAAAGCATATAGGAGTCGAATATAGTCGTCAACCATAAGCGGACGAAACCATATCCGTGGCGGCCAACCCGACATGTCAGGATGGGACCTGGAATGGCTGGTATGGCACGATCTCGAGATTCTTCCCACCCAATGCATCTATCAAATTAGTTGCCTAGTTAATCCCTAAGTTATTCTCGGAGTTCGCATGTCGTGGTCACATGCTAATTCTACTAGATGTCGAACATTGTACGACCACCCCAAGTAGGGAATCCGTACTGGCTCAAGGAGCCATACATAAGGATCCCTCTTTAGTGTAATACAACACGCAATACATACCACGTCATTGCTATCGACCATTCATCATGTACGTGCTGGACACTTTGGATGTACTCGCAGGTATCGTGCAGCTTCACTTAGCACATGAGATAGCCCCGTGGTACTCACATAGATTATACTTCAGTACATAGACAAGATATACCAGCACATGCATAGGTAGTCAGGTCGAAAATGCAAATCAAGTCACATAGTCATTTGAAAGCTACTGGGCACAACAGTCTCGGGGCACCCAAAATATTGGGTGCACAAGTCTTGGTGCAAAAAAAATATTGGGCGCACAAGGTCTTGGCGCGAACAAAATATTGGGCACGCCAGGTCTTCGTCTGCACAAAATATTATGCACGCAAGGTCTTGGTGCGCACCAAATATTAGGCACGTAAGGTCTTGGTGCGCACAAAATATTGGGTGCGCAAGGTCTTGGTGCGCACAAAATATTAGGTGCACACAAAATATTGGTGCGCACAAAATATTGGGCACACAAAATATTGATGCTCACAAAACATTGGTGCGCACAAAATATTATGCTCACAATGTGCGCACAAAGCTATCTGGGTGCCCGAAAATCTTGGGGCACCCAAAATCGTTGGTGCACAAAAGGGCTCAAGAGCGCTCAAAGCGCATCGTCGTCCCCAACCAGCAGCAAGTTTCGGCCATGGAGTTTTTAAAAACTTCTAAAGTTCGTAACTTGGGCCCTATAACTCGAAATCGGGCGAAATAAAGGTCAAAACTGAACGAAATTGAATTCTCTGCAACATGAAACAAGTAGTTTTCAAAAAAGAGTAAGTTTGATAGATCAAAACCATAAAAACCCATAAACCTTAGTTTTTTGGGAACATAGATCTACTCAAAAATAGCCATCAAAATCGAAAATACCAAGTACTAAACGTGTAGAGAATGAAGAGAAGAACAATATAGACAAATAATATCAAAGGAAAAAAATTAAGAAATAAAAATGCAAGAATCTCTCCATTTTGTGCAAGGTGTACTTGCCTAAAAGTTGGTTGGAGGAAAATAACTGAAAGAGTGAATGAGGAGAGAGAGAGGAAGAGAATATATATAGGGGTGGGGTTGGTTCATTAAAACCCGAGTCATAATCGTGCTCTAACCATTCCACTAATGACATGCTTAAAGGCTACATGCAATAATTAATAAAATAATAAATTAATGGTGCACATGTACAAATACTGTATACAGGAATCAAGAAATAAAAATACGTATATCGGGATCGAAAAGTGATATCTCTACCCTCCTTAGAAAAATTTCGTCCTCGAAATTTTTGCCAAAACAAGATAAAGAAATCAAGGCAAGCAAGATACTAATTACAAGACTAACTACACATGCAATTTCGTCAATTCTAACTGGCATTTGAGAACAATCATCCACCCTAGTGGGTGCAATTTAAGCATGGAAACATGTTTCTAAGGCATAAGAATAAATATACCTTCTGAGTCGAACAAGTGCGGATATCGAGATCTAATCTCGTCCTCTCGCTCCCATATGGACTCTCCTAGTGAGTGATGGCCCCAAGCGACACGGACAAGACTAATAGTCTGGTTCTTTAGCACCTTCTCTCATCGATCCAAAATGGATACGGGTTGCTCCTCGTAAGTCAGGTCGGTATCGACGACTAGCTCAGAATGATCGTGGACGTGACTCGGATCCGGGACATACCTATGCAACTGAGATACATGAAACACATTATGTATATCATGTAGCGAAGGCAGAAGGGCAAGACGATAAGCAAAATCGCCTACCCGAGCAAAAATATCAAAGGGACCGACGTATCTTGGACTAAGCTTCCCTCGGGTTCCAAATCTAATGATACCCCGAGTAGGCAAAATCCGCAGAAATTCTTGGTCACCAACACCAAACTCTAAAGGCCTTCGGTGATGATCTGCCCAATGTCGGTATCGGTCTTGCGGAACTCGTAACCGCTCTCTGATCAACCTGACCATCACTACCATTTGCGTGATCATCTTTGGTCCTAATAGTTTTTGTTCTCCCATATCGTCCCATGCCAGAGGGGATCTATATTTCCTTTCATACAATGCTTCGAACGGTGCCATCTAGATACTTGCTTGATAATTGTTGTTGTAAGAGAACTCTACTAGGTGAAGATGATCTTCCCAAGTTTTACCGAGTCTAGGGTACAAGCTCGCAACATATCCTCTAATGTTTGGATGGTCATCTCTGACTGTCCGTCCGTCTACAGATGATAGGCTGTACTGAATCTCAACTTGGTACCCAAACTTTGATGCAAACTCCGCCAAAAATAGGAGGTGAACCGTATATCTCGATCTGATACTATGCTGATTGGAATACCATGCTGCCTCACTATCTGCTTCATATATATTTTTGCCAATTGCTCAGTAGACTGTCCCACCCAGAAAAAAAATAAACTACCTTCGTGAGCTGATCCATGAGCACCCAAACTACGTTTCGACCAGTCGAGGGTTTAGGTAAACCGGTCACAAAGTCCATCGTGATGTGCTCCCATTTTTATTTCAGAATAGAAAGCGGTTGCAATAATCCTGCTGGCCTCTGTTGCTCTGCCTTCACTTGCTGACATGCCAAACAACTGGACACAAACCTCGCTATCTCCCTTTTTACGGCATTCCACCAAAAGTGTTGCTTTATATCTTGGTACATCTTCATGACTCCGGAATAAATGGAGTAAGAAGAACTATGAGCCTCTGACATAACTTTCTGTCGAATGTCTCCACTTGGTACATAAAGACGGTTTTCGAACCTAAGTGTTCCATCTTCATGGATTACTAACTCCTTCCTGAGATCTGATTCACACTCTGATCGAAGCTTTCGGATTCACGGATCCTCTGCCTGGGCTTCTCTGATCCTTTCCACTAAAGTAGACTGAATCTGCAAACTAACCATAATTCTCGTATCTTGCGGCAAGATCACTTCAATTCCTATTTTCTGAAGATCTTCCAAAATATGCCTCTGCGAGGTTAAAACGAATGTACTACCTCTCCTGCTCAAGGCATCTGCTACCACATTTTTCTTGTCGGAATGATACTGAAGATTTACATCGAAGTCCTTCAGTAATTCCAACCACCTTCTCTATCTCATATTCAGGTCCCTCTTGGTGAATACATAATTTAAGCTCTTATGATCCGTGTAAATCTCCACTCGATCTCAATACAAGTAATGCCTCCATAACTTAAGCGAAAACACCACTGCTGCTAGCTCCAGGTCGTGAGTCAGATAGTTCTTCTCATGGTCCCGAAGCTGTCGAGACGCATACGCTATCACATTATCATGCTGCATCAATACACACCCACGTTCCTTTCCGGATGCGTCATAATATATTGTAAACCCTGTAAAACCCCTTATAATTTAAAGGAATATTTAAATTATTTTTGGATTTTATTTAATTCTAATTTATTTTTATCTTATTTATATTATATAAAAGGACTATAGCCATGGTTGAGTTTGAATATGCAAGACGACTAGAAAGTATGGCATGCCTAGCGTAGTCGGGTGCTTTAACTAGTATGCTTCCCATGTTAGGAATGCCATGGTCATATTGTAATCTCTTGCATGTTAACCATTCAAATTATGGCACAAGTTATATTTTTATTTAATTAATTAGTTAAGAAAGCCTTTATGAATTTTTAGGAGACCCGATTGCACCAAACCTCTTCCAAGCCAAACCTGACCCTATGTAGGCATGTTGGGCATTAATAAATATTAATAATTATATTTATTTGTATTTAATTCAAAAAATTTAGTGTAATTACATAGATAGAATTAAATAGTTCTATATTAGGAAACCCATTTTTAAATCCTCAATCCAATCAACTTGACGACTCACCAAACAACCAAATCATGCCAAGTGGACCCCCACCATGATAATTTCGGCCAAACAACCCCACCATGGCCGAATGCATCAAATTAAATAGAATTTAAATCCTAGATTGCTTAAAATTCATTTAAGGATATGTTTAAATATACCAACTTATCCCAAACCTTAACCAAATCCTAATCTTTCTTTTCCTCACCTTTGGCTAACCAAAACCCTTCTCCCTCTTCATAATTTCAGCAGCAACAACTCCCCATAGTATCTATACATCATCTTCTCCGTTGCACATCTCTCTATCATTCACAAAAACTCATCTCCTCCACCATACATCCCCAACAAACCCTAAAAACTCCATCTCCCATCCAATCCTCTATAGAAATTATCAACTCTCCCATACTCACTAAGAGAGGATTAGCAAACGAGGATAGCAGAAAAGATTGGAGCTTTGGTGAAAAGAAGTCATCATCACCATTTCTAGCAAGGATCTTTGGTAAGAACCCAAATCTTTTCTTCTAAAAACATTTGCTAAAATTCTATGGAAAATATGTTATTAATTTTATAGAAATAATATTTTCATGACTTTTGTTAGATATAATCATCCATAAAGGTTTCAAGAAATATATGCGTAATATTCATGTGTCGGTAGGATCAAAATTAACCCCATTGTAAAGGAACTATGAGTTATTGGTGCCTATTTTCGAAACTGAATTTTATGTGTGTTCATATACATAAATTAGAATTTTTAAGTATTTTTTTATGATTTTAGCAACTCAAATCTGATCGAAAAAATTATAGGTCAAAACTAGCTAATTTCGGGTAACCGGCTGACCTAGAATGTCCCAAACTTGTAGTATAACCCAACCCTTTGTACCTCTGATATTATTCTATAAAATAAATTATTTTATTTCTATTTAAAATATATTTTTGGTTATTTTAGCAATTTTGAGTCATTAACTATGTTCCTGGCGAGTTTTAGGTAGACTAGCTGACTTATTAATCAACTAGTCATAAATGTTTTTAGAAATATTAATTCTAGAATTTTAGAGATAAATCTATAAAAAATTAGTTTAAATATTATTTTTATGATTTTTATATAATTTTTAAGTATGTTTGTAACGCTCCAGTCCCAATATACGTAGGACTAGAAACGTAGACATGCCAGCTGTATACATACGAAGTACAGGGCCTTGTATGTATACATAAGCTGTAAAATACAGTAATCCAAGGCAAACTAAATCTCATCCACAATGAAAAGAATAATAATATAAAAATTGACTTGAATATTTATGATACAATCGTTGGGCGGAGACAAAGTCCACTACCAACTATCTCAATGAAAGAAATGTACAAAAATCGATCCATAAAATGGTAAAATGAACCAAGCGCAATTGTCTTCGAAGGAATGGAGAAGACCACGGCCTTGGCTAGAATACCTGCGGATGACATGAACACACACCTGGGGAAAAACCAGGTCCTCAGACGGACGTAGCAAGATACAGGAAGAACAAGCTAATATGAATTGTCAGAATAATAAAATAATATATTAAAGACTATCCTAGACACAAATATGTAAAGGAGATTCTAACCGCCTAATGTACAATTTAGAGGACAACTTTCATGCGCATGGATGAGATTTTAGGCTATGTGTACGTAACTGGCATCCAGTCATCTGTATCCGTCCGTAACGTCTAAAACGTCAGAGGGCATCTGCAAATAAATCGCCATAGTTCCATCCGGAGACTGTGGTTTACCTGTTTGGATTCCCATACGCACTAGCGACTGTCCTCCCCCAATATTTCCTATACTGTTCAAGTTATGTCCATGGCTCGTCCAGTTTTTGTAACTGCTTGAGTCTCTAAAACTCTAGTCATAGCAGTTACGATCATCTACCGTCACACGACTTTAGTGATAGCTAGTCAATAAGTCGTGCCCCTAGCAACATGTCTCCAACCGTGTAGTGTGTCTGTCATGGCCAAAGGAGATATATGGATATCCCCTAACAAGAAGGTAGTCCGCTAACACTAAGTTAACATGCATATAGTAAAGTAAAACGACTAATAGAGTCGCTTGCACCCAAGTATGGCTTGGACGCGCAGTTTATAACAAAGGAAACTAACAATATAAAACAAAATAAATAATGCAGAAAATAAATAATTTGACAGTTAATTAGCAAGGTATACTTACCTGTTGTGACGCCTGTTGAGCTGCCTGGTGTGGTACAATAAAGGTGGCACAAGATCAACTTCAGTGTTACAACTACATAAAGAGAGTCTCTGTTGACGGCATGGACGGTTCCATCGGGTCCAGGGCGGTCAAATTAGTTAGGGACGATATAAAGAAGTCCAGATTTGATGAGGGAATAGAAAAATGGGGCTAGTCATTAACATGAGGATAATCAAGGGTAATTAGATAAATAATACATAAATGATTTTAGAAAATATTTTATAATGCTTGAAAACTATATTTTACTATCCCAAAAAATTAATATACAGTAAAATCGTTTTAGGTCGAAAACTATAATTTACTTAGTAAAAATATTTCGTATACTACTTGAAAATATATACGATAACTTGGAAATACATTTTATTAGTCACAATTTATCTTTAGATATAATAACTCTTAGGTTTGTAAAATATACTTCCTAAACCAAAAGCTATATTTTCAGATGGTTAGAAAATAATCTAGATAAATATCTGGGGAGTATCAGAAAAATCATTTTATAATTTGAAACCTACTTTTTGATAGAAAATACCACAATAATAATCTTAAGCCCAAGTCGTATCTATAGTATCATAAAATTAGAATTTAAGAATATTTAATATATCTTATCATTTCGACAATCAATATGAATAATAATAATGATGATAATACATATATTCATACTAGCTTTCAAAATATAATATATACTAATAGTAGTGAGTCTACTACTAAACTAATTTTTATAGAAAAAATAGAAGTTATTATAATAATTAATAATTAATAAATAATATTATTATTATTATTATTATTATTATTATTATTATTACTAATAATAATAATAATAATAATACAAAAATATACTACATACAAACATTAATACTAATAATAATGATAATAAAATAATAATAGATATTAAATACACATGCTGTCCCTTTAACAGTAAAACAATATATATAAAAAAAATAAAGGAAAAGGAAATGGAGAGAGAAAAGAGAGGGTGGGGGAGAGAGAGATCGAGAGAGAGAGGAAGGAGAGGCGGAGGGGCGATCGGAGCTGGGGGTCGTCGGGGCTTGGCGCGGGCGGAGGAGAAGTAAGGCGCGGTCGGGACGGCGGAGGACTCGGCGGAAGAGGGCGGCGGATCTGCGCGCGGCAGATCTCGCCAGAGTGGCGAGGATGCCTGATGTTGGCGGCGGTCGCAGAGGCGATCGAAGCAGAGCGGGCGGTGGCTGACGCCGGCGCAGGAGCGGGAGATCCGGCGCGGCGGAGCGAGTGGGTTTCTCGAGGGCGGAGGCGCACGACGGCTAGGGCTAGCGTTCTAGTTGTCTCTAGATAGGTTTTCCTAAGTTGTTGATAGAGACCTGCATGGGCCACCACTAAAAACATGTCACGACTCGGTCCCAATTTCTTGGGTCGAATCGAATCATGCCCAGCCTGCACCGTTGTTGAGACGACGGCAGTAAGCTGTAATACTCATGCAGGTAATCAACAACACAAATTTAAATTATCACAACTTTAATATTCTGATAATTAAAACTTGTCCAAACACAAAGTTTTCAATACAACCCATATCTGAAATAAAACAATTGTCTTCACAAAACATAAACTGAAAGTTAAACTAATTGGCAATCTCCTCATCATCATCCCCTGGTAGAACAGTCTGGTACAGCTCAGGATCATAGTAGCTACTAATCAGTAGCTCTGCATCATTGATAGGACCTAAAAATATAGTCTCCAGTCAGGAGGGAGCAAAGTACAATTCATGATATTTTAACAATTGAAATAATAATGGAATTAATGCACTTTTAAACAATTTGAAGTAAATAGTTTTCCAGCAGTTAAAAACAGTATGATGTGAATAGGCAATGAAATATGACCAGATTGGGTTGTACAGTTGTATTCTATTTATACGATATGGCTTATCCCCGTGTGTATGAGGGGTAAGCTAACGCAGTCATTATACTATTTTGGATGTGGTCATACTCATTATACGACTCCCCCAGTACCCAACAGTCAATGCTCTCAGAGAGAGTTCCGTGTTGCCTCGTGGTTTAAATTTGCAGTAAAACTGTTACTAAATAATTGTAAACTATCACAAACTGTACTTGCCTTGTTTATGACTGGAGTGAGATGTCGGTACCGGGAAGAAACTCAAGTTCGTCCTTGAAAATCCTACAGTTTGAGAATCCTGTCTTAGAACCAAAAATTGATACCATCTCAAGGTGTGCTAGTTTCAATTTCTATAAGTTTTGTCCTAGTCCAGTTTTATGTTGTTAGTAAGAACTACCGAAACACATCTATCGATGCAATTTACTAGTTTATAAAATTACGAAAGAACAATCAATTTATCTTTTATTGGGAAAACTCGCATTTTTTTGATTATTTAGCAAAACTTTATGTTTTGTAATATTATATAATGAACTAAGATTTTTCTTTTAGATGAGAAAACGTGAATTTGTTAAATTGCAAACTTGTAATTTTTACTAGTTATTTAATGTGAGAAATTGTTATTAATTTTTTATTTCAAAAATAAATAGTCATTTTATTATTCTATGTGTTTAAACTAACAAACCAGAAAAGAAAGATAAAAAGTTACACTACATTATTACAGGCCCGCAGAAAATAAAGAGAAATACTGGACTTATGCCCTTTTACAGACCTTTATTACATAAATTAAAATAAGAAGAAAATAATTGTTAGTCTCTAAAAATCCTACAATTTAATTTCAAAAATAAAACTAATAATAAATTAATTAATGAGTCTCAGATTTGGTCCAATCATTACATATAGGCTAATGCCTCAACGTCCGGACGAAATCGGTTTCGTTTGCACTTAGCCAGGGCCCATTGACCAATTACGGTCGTCGCCCAAAATTTCAAAAATACAATCTTTCCCGAAAAACCATTTAAAATTATTAAATTTTATAGAAAATTCGGCAGCACTACCTCTATTTTCGGTTCAACCCAAAAACTGGGAATTGTGCCATAATTTCCTATAAATTATCCCAAACCAGGGAAACCCAAATATTATATAAATTATGTCCACAGAAAATATTTTCGAAACAATTTCGAAAAACCCGAGACGAAACAGAAATCCCGAAACTAACTAGGAAAACACCACAGCTCAATTAAACCATCAATTCGAAAAAATCCGAGAATCACAGAAACTATTCAAAAGAATTCTCGGAAAATCCGAAATAGAATCGGAAAACCCGAGACTAAATCAGAAACAATAACCCAAAAATCTACAGAAACTTGCCAAAGGCAAATTCAAAAATTTTGAAGGAACGGAAACTTCACAACCGATTCCCGTTGCGGGATCAGGACCAATATCATCATTGACACAAGCCCAAGGAACAACTACTGAGTTTAACAGAGGTTACCCAAAACTTGACGGAATCTGAAGGGTAGCCTCAGACTCGGAACAGCAAGTCGAGCACGGGGAGACCCTGGACAGCGTTCAGATTGGACTCGGGGTTGCTACGGTGGACAGCGCACGGGTCGGGATCGGCACACGGAAAGCGGCGTCGGAGACTGGGATAGGGAAGCCAGCGGGTGTGGCCAGCGTAGAAGCCGAAGGATGGCCGGCCTGGAGTCGGGCGTCGGTGCGACGGCCCAGGGGTGCGCGGCCTGGCCTGGCTGGGTCGTCGGGCTCGGACGGCCTGGTCGATGGCGCCTCACAGAGATGGACGCGGAGGGCACCGGCTTGGGGAGGGGTGCTGGAGTGGTCGGCCTGGGTCGAGAACCGTCGGTGGGCTCAAGCGGAGGCCGACGGTCGGGGTTCGTCGGAAAAATTGGGGTTAGGGTTTGTGGTAAAGGATGTGGTGATGGGGAAATGGAGTAAAAGAAGAGGGTTTAAATAGGAAGTGGTGAATGGGGGTTACCGGAAGGGAAAGGTCGACCGTTCGGGAAGTCGGAACGGAGAGGTCTGACCGTTCATGCTAAGGAGGAGGGAGAAAGGTTCGGGTGCTTCTCCAGCATCAAATAAGAAAGAGAAAGTAAGTTTAAGAGTTAACTGTTTAAGGAAAGGAAATGTTTTTATAAGATTGTTTTTAATATAAATAAATATAAAAACTTAAGGATTATTCCGAAAACTGGGATGGTTTCAGAAATAGATCGGAGACGGTTCGGAAATAGGTTCGGACTGGGTCAAGACAAAACAAAAATCCATGTTTTATTTATTTTAAAATTAATAATTTTCTATTAATAATAATCTGGCAAAATATTAATTTAACAAACACGCAATTTTAATAATTTAGAAAAACAACAGAATTGAATTTACGGGTTTTGACTAAAATTCCAGAATTAATTAATTAACTAATTTAAGTTATTCAAAGAATTAACTAAAAGTTACGGGTTTCACAACATTCCCTCCTTAGAAAATTTCGTCCTCAAAATTTAAAGGGTAGAGTTAGGAAATACCTCAGGTCTCAAACAAGTACAGGTATTGCTCTCGCATCTCATCTTCTCTCTCCCAGGTAGACTCACCTGGAGAATCGTGCCTCCACATAACTCTGACTATGGGAGTCACCGAATTCCTGGTCCTCTTCTCGCCTCTGTCCAAAATTGCCACAGGCTTCTCTGGTACTGTAAGGCTTGGTCCAATCTCTAGCTCCGAATGGTCCACAATGTGACTCGGATCCGGGATGTAGCGTCTAAGCTGTGAAATATGGAAGACGTTGTGCACACCCTCAAGATTAGCTGGTAGAGCTAACCGATACGCTACTTCACCAATTCGGCTCAAAACTTCAAATGGTCCAATATATCTGGGACTCAGCTTCCCAGCTCTGCCAAATTGGATAGTTCCTCTGGTAGGTGAAATCTTCACAAAGACACTATCTCCTTCTTCAAACTCCAGTGGTCGACGACTGCTATCTGCCCAATGATTCTGCCTGTCTTGGGCAATCCTGAGTTTGTCTCTAATCACCTTCACTTTCTCTGCTGCATCAGTCACCATTTCTGGCCCCAACAGTACTCTTTCTCCTACGTCATCCCATGCAAGTAGAGTGCGGCAATGACGTCCATGAAGAGCTTCAAATGGGGTCATACCAATACTAGCTTGGTAACTGTTGTTATAGGAGAATTCCACTAAATGCAAGTGGTCTTCCCAAGACCCTCCAAATTCCAAGACGCAAGATCTCAGCATGTCCTCTAGCATCTGGATGGTCCTCTCAGATTTTCCGTCAGTTTGGGGATGGTAGACGGTGCTGAACTTCAGTTTTGTTCCCAAGCTGTCATGCAAACTCTTCCAAAAATGTGTGGTAAATCTAGTATCTCGGTCAGATACAATACTTACGGGTACTCCATGAATCCGGTAGATGTGCCGCATGTACGGTACTGCCAACTTCTCGGTGGATAAACCAACCTTGAAGGGAATAAAGTGAGCCGACTTAGTCAGTCGGTCTACAATAACCCAAATGGTGTCCTTCCCTCCTTAGGATCGAGGCAATCCGGATACAAAGTCTATTGTTATATGCTCCCACTTCCACTCCGGAATGTCCAGCGGCTGTAGAAATCCTGCGGGTCTCTGCCTGCTAGCCTTCACTTGTTGGCAAATCAAGCATCTAGCCACAAATATGGATACATCCTTCTTCATTCCATACCACCAAAAGATGGTACGCATATCCCGATACATGTTATTAGCTCCAGGATGTATGAAATACTGCGAATGGTGCGCTTCTTGCATCAGCTCAATCCTCAGTTCGCCAGATAGTACACACAGCCTCGTACCATTCTTCAATGCTCCGTCACTGGCGATAGAGAATCCTTCAAGTGTTCCTTCCAGCACTTCATCTCTGAGTTTGCAAAGCGTTTCGTCTTGGAATTGTGTCTCTTTGACTTTGTCCATCAGACTTGAACGCAACTGCAACTGCATCATGGTTGAGTCAGCTCCAGGTACAATAGCTTCTTGCCCCAGTTCCTTCATCTTCTTCTCAGGCAGTACAATCTCCAGACCAAGCTTCTCTATGTCCTCCAACAAGTGTCATTCCTTAGTCAAGAACATCGCCACTGGGTATCGACTAAGTGCATCTGCAACCACATTAGCCTTACCCGGATGGTACTGCAGGTCGATGTCAAAGTCTTTCATCAGTTCCAGCCATCTTCTTTGTCTCATGTTCAGCTCTTTCTGAGTGAAAACATATTTCAGACTTTTGTGGTCTGTATATATTTCCACTCTCTCCATAGAGATAATGCTTCCATAGCTTTAATACAAAGATGACTGCAGCAAGCTCCAGGTCATATGTGGGATAGTTCTTCTCATGAGTCCGTAATTGCCTAGATGCGTAAGCAATCACTTTCCTATTTTGTTGAAGAATACAACCCAATATTTTTCCAGAGGCATCGCTGTAGATTGAGAAACTGCCGGTACCTGCAGGTAGCGCAAGTATCGGTGCTGTTGTAAGCCTCTTTGTTTCACTTAACAAAATTGCCAAACAAAAGTTAGATTTTGAAAAATAAAACGAAAAAAATTACAAGAAGTACAAATTTGATTCTGGGAAAGTATTGCTATGGAAGTCTGATCTGTAAATGATCACTTTGTTCCTTGGACCATATGATGATGATGAAGATCACTGTTTGAAGTAGAACAACTTGGAAGAACTAAGTCACCAGAAAGGTATCGACGCACTTGGGCACTGATGGCGAGGCCGAATGCTTTCCTGATTTGCTTCATTCTGTTCTGAAAGAAAAGATGAAGAAGACTGCTCTGGAGAATCAAAAATCTCGAAGTTCTGATCTCTGTATTCTCTCCTGTTTTCTCCCCCTCTGTCTTTGAAAAAAATGAGTCTATTTATCGACTGGGGCTTCTGTGCGTAAAAAAAAGCATCAAAGTCTGTCTTTACGCTAACAACTGCCACCCATGATCAGAGTCATCCTTTGCATACGTTGACACACGTCCCATCATTTCAGTAAGAATAGGATACATGTACACACGTTCTTCGAAATATATGGCATGAAGGCCATGTAGGTAAACCACGTTACAAACTGGCCAGAAAGAATAGGGCATAAAAATAGCTCCAACATCCTCTGGGCGTAAAGCAGTAAGATGAGCGTAAAATAGCTCTGTCATAGGTTTCCCGCGTAAAGTGGTTATTGAATAACCTTGAGCGTAAAATGGATCAAATAGACTTTACGCACACATTATTTTATGAGCGTAAGAACTCATAAAAAACTCCATGCGTAAAAGAAACCATACAGTGAGCGTAAAGTAGCTCGATCCCCATAAACGACAACAATGGTCTTTGTATAAGACAAATTCCATTGAATTCTGTGGTAAATGCCATCATTAATATCTTCATGTCAGAGTTTGCATTAAATGCGAGATTTGACAGCTTTGTCCAGCATAAAAGAGGCTGCTCTGTCCTTGGCATAAAATCATAGGTGTAGACCCAAGCGTAAAAGATCAGCCTGCTTAGGCGTAAATTGATTAGCCTAGATTTGGGCGTAAAAGAGATTACCCGCTCTGCTTGGTATAAAAATCGATCACTTATGAATGGGATGACTCTTTCTTTGAAGCACTTTTTACGCTCCTACAAGACCCCCTTCAAAGTTTTCAAATATCTCCAAAATTTGAAATACTTTGAACAGAAGCATAAAAGTTGAGATTTGATCTGCCGGCGTAAAATTTAGGATACGCAACAGCCATTCGCGTAAAAGCGGGGATGTCCAACAGTCGGCGTAATTACAGGGATATCCAACAGTCGGTTTTGAATCTCTCTATAAATAGGTCTTTTCAGAGAGAGAAAACACTTTTACTCATCTTCTTGAATCTCTTTGCCTTTTCTTTCTTCGAAACTCTGATCTGATGGCTCCTAAGAAATCATCCACCGCCGGTAGCAAGGAGAAGAAACCAGCCATTGATTCCTCATCGACTGATCATGTGAAAACCTCTACTCAGTCATCAACGCCACAACGAAATCCTAATCCGAACGTGGCTCCACCTATGATGGGTAAAACCTTATTCTTTGGCTGGAAGAAAACAAATTTATCGAGGAAGAAGAAGATAAACCAAACTTTCAGCTTTTTTATGCCCACGTTGTACGTGTTAGCGTAAAGTTGAAATAACATCGTACGCCCACGTTGTTCGTGTTAGCGTAAAAGATAACAAGAATACGCCCACGTTATACGTGTCAGCGTAAAATTTGGTTTTATGCCCGCAGTTAATATGCTAGCGTAAAACTTAACTACGCTCATGTTCGTACATGCCAGCGTAAAAAGTTGTATTACGCTCATATTACTATGTGGTAGCATAAAGTTCATCAATCTTTTGAGAGATTTTGTCGAACAAAGACTTCATAAGCTTTTCATCAACTCTTAGTAAAAAAATTTTGAACTAACTTGATCTCTTTTGTTATTTTACCAGTGGATTTACAAGTTCACCCCCTCGCTGAAGTTTTCGGATCATCAGTTGGCATGGTAGGTTCGAACTATTTTGAAGATTTATCTCATGTCCAATTTCCTCAGTCGAATCCCGAGTATCCGGTAGAGAGGGCACAGTTGATAGCAGCTCAAGGGGATAGACTGCTGCTATCCTTGATAAATGGAGAATTATTGAGTTCACTAGACGGACAACACTTCGCAAAACCAGCCTTTCTATTTGGAGATGCCATTGATTATAAATCCCAGACACACCCCAAGAAGGAGTCTTAGGTTTTCAAATTTGGAAATAGAGCCATGTATCTTCCAGATATGGACAGAGATTATCCTTTGTCAGCATTCGTCCATGCTACTCATCCTCGACAAATGTTGTAGGATTTGACTCCCAGCAGTCATGGACGACCGGGTAGAATTGTTTTTAAGAGAGAGCGTGCCAATGATATGGGATACTTTGCTAGTGTTCCCAATGGAGGTGTTACTTCTATCTTTGGCCTTATGCCAGGCTCTAAGCCTAGCGAAGATTCGGGTTTAATACAGCCAGTACAAACCCCGATGTTTGTCAATAAATTTATGAGGGATGTTGTATTATATCCCCAAACCAACCCCAGACTGCCAGGATGGTTGACTCCATTCAACCAGAGTTGGATTCAGATAAGTCTTTAGATGATGAAGAACTTTGAGGCAGAGTTGAAAGATATTGGCTTGTACGAAGCGGTAGCTTCCACCAGTTATGGTATTCCTCCGAATGGAAACTTATTTCTGGCCTTGATGGAGATATATCTAAGTTCAACTGGAACTTTTGCCACCCCGAAAGGTGAAATAGGTCTTACCTTTCATAAGATTCAGTTTATCTCGAAGCTGCCAATGGGGGAGGCCCCATATGAAGAATACGTTCCCTCCAACAGGGAGCTTGCTAAAATTAGAGGAGTTAACCCTCAGTTAATCGAGATATACGAAGAACTGATGTGCCACTACCTGATTTGTACCACGATGCATAAAAGTATATCCCATTTGGCGTATATCAACAAGTGGACGACTTATCTCTTCTTCCATAAGGATAAAATATCCAAGGAAGACAAAGAAAGGTTTCAGGAAAACAAAGCTCCAGTAATCAACATAGATTCGACAATACCCTCTAACAAGGTTCGGGATATGATGATTACTTACAAATTCTCGAATAAATATCTGTCTACGAAGACTGGGGAATTTTCTGCCGGAACTGAAGCCTTGAGCTTCCTCAGATATGGTAGTCAGAAAATCTTACGGAGAGCATTGTTGGCCGGCTTTCTTTCTTTATGGTTGAGAAGATGGGTTATACCGGGTATTGGTACTGTTGACAGGATTCACCGTAGTGTGCTATGGCCAGCAGTACGTCTGGTTTTTAAAGTCAGGATCAACCTGCTGTCGGCCATGGTGTGTCGGATAAATGCAGGTTTAAGGACCTTCGGTGAGGAGTTAATCAACAATGCTCCTCATCGAAATGTTTTCCCTAGAGTAGAGATGCCCTACACTTATCTGATGGGCTGGTTGTTGCATCACAACTGCAGATTGTTACCGCCAGGCCCAGGTGATGATGCGGAGGTCTTCCTCCAAAAATTCAGCAAAGCTACATGGATTGCTACGACTGTGGCAGATACCCGAGCAGTTCTAAATTATTCTTACGGTTAGAACTTTTTCTGTACCCGGCCACAAGTTCCAGCAGATTGCTTCGGTGTCCAGTTTGAAGATGAAGTTGAAGGAAGAGTTGTATTGCCACAGTCAGTCTTTAGATGGCTTCAGTGCATCAGACCTTCTCATCTGATGTACAAAAATGAAGATAATTGTGCGTTCGAACCATACTTACCCAGTAGGTTTGCTCGCCAATTTGGGTACGACCAACTTCATGTTGGTAATCCTTCGACTAATTTTTGTTACTATAGAAAATTACTTGACGGAGCCAGGGGTTGGAGGTATTTCGGTGCTGCTCGGACTGGTGCTAAATTTAGAATTTCGACTACCACTAGCACTACAGAACTACGTATACTCCATACGTATGCCCACTTCTATGCTTCAATTCGTTCTTTTGCCCACGGTTACAATATGAAGCGTAGTCTGAGGTGGCCTAAAGAAGGAGATATTGAGGAGCAGGTCAGGGTACCAGCAGACATCCCTGACGATACTGGCATTCCAGATCCATTTTTAGTAGTTATCCCAACAGGAGTTGGAGAACCAGCTGCAGAACCTATCATTATTGGCAAAGGCCGGAAAAGAAAACAGAGTGCAGTTACCACATCTCCAATGAAAACTCCGAAAAAGAGGAAGAGGTCTACCATAAAAGGGCCTTCCAAACCAAGCGTTCACACTCCAGAAGAGGACATTGAAGAAGATCCTCTCGTCGGTTCTTCTTCAGTCCATCCTGGAGAAGGGTCTTCAGCCCCTCCACTGATAGTTGGATCAGGAGCTGTAACATTTTTGTCTCCTGGACGTCTTAGCACCTCACTCTATTTATCTTTATCGTCCAAGGCACAAGTTACGGAGGGTACTACTACTGTATCCACTGCTGATCAAGATCGCATTCCATCAGACGAACCGGCTCTTGATTTTGAGGATGATGACTGGGATGGTGATTATGATACATATCTTGAAAAAAAATGCACATATTCCAAGTATTATACAAAACCTATACGGAATTATATATCATGATTTTGTATACTAACTTATTTTTGTTCATTTTGCAGATGTCATAATTGCACCAAAGCCTGTAGTTCTTCCTCCTCAAGAAGAAGAAATCTATGAAGAAAATGAGGAGTCTGAAGAGGAAGCTTCTTCTTCAGAAAACTCAGATGCTGAAGAAGAGGGAGTGCAAAAACCTGAGATGGAGCCTCAAGAAGAACATCCTCCATCACTTGAGGCACAACAAGCACAATCTGAACTGTCTTCTCTTGCTGGGGGCCAGCACAAAGAGAAGACTAGAGTCGATCCCACTGTAGGTGATGATGGGACTATTGGAGGAGATCCAGTCTTGAACAAAGAATCAGCTGTAGAAAGTTTCACCACAGCTGAAACAGTGGGAAATCCTATGGAGCAATCAATTGAAGGAGATGTTGGAGGCATGCTTGAACTTCCAACAGAAACTGAGGAAATAATAACATCCTCTACTGTTGTCACTGATCCAGTACCAGTTTCTGACAAGCCAATGCCAGAATCTGAACCAGCTCCTGTAGTTGTCACCACCTCCACCAACATTATTGCTGCCAGAACTCCAGAAACGGCTGGAGTGACAAATATTGGAGACATTGATGTTGAGGTCCCTGGGAACCAGATAACAGTAGTAACGTCACCAGCTTCACCCCCGTCTGTTGTTACACCGATTATAGATATAATCCCTGAAGCTTCTAGGGATCAATTGGCTATAACGGTAGTAGCAACCACGACTCCGTTTCATCCTACTGTTGCACCACCAACATCTGTTCCCGATTTCCGAGAAATAGATTTGTTATATATTGTTGCCACGCCAAGTTCCAGCACAAAAATGGACCTCCTCATTGAGATTTATACTGACACCTTTTATAAGAGCCTGGCAACCTTGATAACAATGGTCCTAAATAAGGGTCTCAATTATGAGACTCTGAAGACGGCAATGGCTTCGACCATCAAGAACGTTGCTTTGTTCAACGATACTGAGAGAGCTGCCGCATTGGAGAAAATTGTGGAGGACCTTGAATAGCCAATCAGAGAATATCTTAATCTGTCTAGCAAAACTGTTGAAAGTCTCATTGAGGAAGAATATGATGCCTTAACAGCTGATTATCTTGCTCGAGAGACTACATATAATACAGCCCTCCATGAACACAGTTTGAAGGTTGCCAAAGGGAAAGCCTTTTTGACTGGCATAAAACCTGCACTATATGGCCATAGAGTGGCTTATGACGCTTTGAACATAGATATTCAGAGCAAGAATGACAGAATCCGCGAAGTCGAGGCAGAGCTAGCTTGTTTGAAGGCTGAAAGAGAGAAGATGATCGACGCTCAAAATCTGCACCTCACCCAAAGCTCGATTTTAGAAGAAAAAGCTTTTGGGGCTGAGTCGACCATCAGAACCCTTGATGAAGCCAAAGACAACTTGATAATCACCTTTGCTGAACTTTCTCGTATTTGTACTCCTGAAGCTCGACGTGCAGAGGCTACCAATAATGTTATGAGTTCTCGTGGCAGACGGCTAGAAGAATTAAAGAAGTTGCTCCAAGATGTTTCCACTCCACCTTAAGAGAGTGTTTTGTCATCTTTTTGTCTTATCCATTCTGTAGTATTTCCACCAGAAATGAATAAAAGATTTGTTTTGTGATCCTATCGTTTATTTGAATTTTAAACAATAGGTAAGAGATAAAAAGCACTTATCAGAGGTAATATGGACGTGACAAGTCTTTTAAACTCAACGTATTATATCTATCCAGAGGTAATATGAACATGATAGATAATGAAATCTTGTTTTGTATGGGATAGAAAATACTCATCAGAGGTTATATGAACATGACAAGTTTTCTAAACTCAAAACATCATATCTATCCAGAGGTAATATGAACATGATAGATAATGTAATCTTGTTTTCTATTTAGAGTGTACAATACTATCAGAGATAATATGAACATGACAGTATGTAAGAACCCAAAGAAAAGTAGATTAATATCTATACAGAGGTCAAATAGACATGATAGATAGAAAAAGATGGTGGATTTAGTATTTATCCAGAGGTTATGAAAACATGATAAATAATAAATCACTTTATATACCAATTGGTAAGATAGGAGATCAAAATCCCTCTTCAAAGAGACAAGTAATCAGCTTAACCAAACTTTGGAAGCTGGGGATTAAGAAGACAGATGTCGTTGAAGATATATATGAGAGATAAATGAACCGATGGTGGCTCAAGGGATATTTTCAAATGGCTCGGATTCACCATCAGTTTGAACCATATTGACTGAAAATACTTGTCCAGATTGAAGTTCCTCTGAATCTGATGATTGTGAAGAGTTGGAAGAGAATTCTTCTTGTATATCATCATAAAACATGTGGGACGGGTCATATCCCAACCCATGACGATTCTTTTGGAAAACGGATCACCACATAATGGTATTCGTCTACCCTTGCCTTGATTGAGACCTTGCATAGTCTTCAAATTATATCCCATGTTCTGGATAATCTTGATAGATTGTTGACTATACTTGTCAATTCGGATTCTTACCTTGTCTTTATCCTTCAGCTCATCTGCCTGAGCAACAGGGATATTTCTAGCCAGGCCAAACACAATTTGGTGCTTATTTTTCTTATCAGACGAAACCACGAAATAAGATTCTTCATGACGTCTAAAAGTTACGCAAGCTTGTGATGAAGCGGCCACAGGTAGAAGATAAGGAGAAGATATTAGGAACCTTTGAGCATACGGTCCAACATCTGTATAAGGAGGGAAAGAATTCTCCTTATGATCAATGTATAAAGTTTCTTCCGGTTCTATGTTGTCTTTATATTGATGACTTTGATTGTCAGAAGATAAAGTCATTCTCTCAATAAACTTGATAGCCATATACTCGAACAGGAAATCTTTATTAATATCAAAAAGTATAGAATGATCAATATTTACATCATTTACAGTATGATTGCTACGCCTCGGATTAATCAACAGTGGATCATCATCCGTCTTATGCGTAGATTTGCCAAGATTGACAATCAATGGTAGTTCTGGATCATTCGTACAAGAAGTATGTCCTTTGACCTTGATCATAAAAGGTTGAACTTGGCTCTTAGCAAGAATATTTATTGATTCCTCAGATGAAGTTTGAGTTCTTCCTTTAACCTTAATCATCAAAGGTTGATCATTGACAGGTTGGGATTGAATTCGTCCCTTGACTATGATCTTCAAAGGTTGCTCCTCTGGCGGATCTTCATTAATAGACTGATCCTCAGATGATGATTGATCTTCAGCCATGTCTGATATATCTTTCACATGCTCTTGTTTATAAAGCCTTGAATCAGAGAAGTAGGCTTCGACACCTTTGAACGGATTAATATCAGCAAACTCAGTTTTCACAACTCCTTGGGAGTCCACATATTTGAAACATTGGTGAAGAGTTGAAGGCACAATATTATGTTCATGAATCCACGGTCTTCCACGAAGAATATTGTAGGATACATCCGAGTTGATAACATAGAAAGTTACCATAGTTCGAAGATCACCAATCTGAATCTGCAGACGAATCTTCTCCAGTGGTTTGCTCTTGCCAGAGTTAAAATCGACTATCGTAGTACTAGTGTAAGTCAGCTCACTAGTAGGAATTCTCAGAGGTCTTAGCATATTCTGAAGAATTATACTAATTGAAGACCCAGGATCAATGTAAATCCTGTCAATTTCAGTGGATCTGATATATCCAGTGTAACACAGAGGCCTATCATGCTTGTTGTGTTTCAATAGCATATCCTCTTGTGTAAAGGTGATGTTGGGAATTGCTTCCATCATACTATGGCATTACGAACATGACACTGGTATATTATCAGGAGTCTTGAGTTGTGCCAAGCATGAATCTGCTTGAAGTAAAGCTTCACTCAAAGTCTCTCTGGTTTCTCTAGAAAGACGAAGCAATTCAAATATAGAAAGTCTAGCCGGAGTATTGGCTAACTGAGCTAGAATGTCAAACTTGTAAGGCTTCATCACCACCCCCTGATTGGAAACAGGCTTCAATGGGATATCAAAGCGTACTGCCTTCTGTTTCTCCTTTTCAACCACAGACGATTTAACAGGAACAGGAGAAGGTTGAACTGGTAGAGTCTCCACTACATCTTCTGCTTCTTTGAAGGATCCCTCATAATCTTTGTGGTACTCTTTCCCAGATCTTGTACTAGCAAAAGTTTCTTTTTCAGACTCAGGAGAAGGAAGTACCATATTACAGGATTTAGTCTTTCTTTCCTTTGCCTTCTTCTTATGAGGGTTGTTACGAGGCATTTCAGAACCCAATCCAGCAGTAGAATTCTGATTTTCAATTTGTAAAGGAAGACGTATTCCTTTATCATAATTCAAACCTTCTGCCTTTTGAAAGTTGTAACCCATCTTCCTCATGAGAAGGACAGATTGCTGACTATACACGTGGATAGGCAGTGAGCTTTGGACAGGTGTTTCAGCACAGGAAGAGGAAGAAACCTCTGCAACTACAGAAGAATGAAGCATAGACGTCTCTGTAGTTAAGGGAGGAGAAGGATTCGGGATACAAGAAGAAATCCCTGTTGGAGCTTTTTCATAAGCAGCAAAGACTTGTTGTGCCCGGTATAAAGGAACACTATTCATGGCTAGCCACTGCTGATGAGTAAGCTTGAGCTTGGTAGGAGGAGCTAGACTTAAAGGACAGATGTTTAGTCCTTTCAGTCTATCTTCTAGAGGAAGGCCATCCCATAGATGATCCAAGTCATCAGGATTTGTAATAACATGAAAAATCATGTTGCAGGTTTTGACTTTCTTACCTTTCTTGGATTTTAAAGTTTTACCTTCATTTTCCAACTCAGGTATTAAGTTAGGATGTACCCACATGATTTCACCATTCTTCAATGTGAGTGGCAGTAATCCTGTATTTTCATCCCTGGCGGGCGGGATATTCACAATCTTCATAGTCGCCTTCGAAATTGGGATAATTCCATCTGGGACTTGCTGTGGAAGAAAATCTCCAAACTGAAGAGAGACCATGTTGGTTGTAACAGTATGGTCATCATTGGTTAAAGCGATAGCGCCACCATTTATCAGGTCTTGGATCTTCTTTTTCAAGACATAGCAAGCACTGGTAGGATGATTAATGTATCTATGATAGATACAATATTTGGGATTGTCAGTCAGATTCACCTTATTAGGCCTTTTTGGCTCTGGAATCTGAAGTTTGCCACTTTTCACCAGACACTGAAATATCCCCGGGATATCACTTTCGTCAAAAGAGTATTCTTCCTTTGTCCTGGAAGATTCTTGATTATTTGGCGTTGTTTTGTTCTTGGAGAGATTGACCATAAGAGTATCTTTTCCTTTCGCATTACGATTGCCAGGATTATTACCAGGATTACTTTTCTTTCCTTTATCTTCTGAAGCGAAAATCATCCCGTGTTTTCGAGCCAACCTACCATTGGTGTCGGCAGAAACTGCTGCTATGATAAACGAAGCCCAATCTGTGAATTGGAAACCTGTGAAGACAGCAATGGATGGTCGTAGATTCATCTTGCATGTATCAATCAACGCTGAATCTGGCATACCAGGAGGCATCTTTAGAGTAGCCTGTCGGAAACATTCAATAAACGTCCGAGTATCTTCTTTCTCCTTTTGTTTGATTTCTATCAAGGAGGACATGTTCATGTCCATACCTCCTTCATAGAAGCGGAAGAGAAACATTGCCTTGAATTTGTCAAAAGACGAAATAGAGTTATCGGGTAAGCTACGATACCAATCGTAAGCTGAACCCGTCAGACACCTGATGAACACTCGAGTGAGAAGAGCATCATTTTTCTGCAAGTATACAGTCATAATATCAAAGTAATTGATATATTGACTGGGAGATGCTTTTCCATCGAATAAAACTATAGATTATGGCTTGAACTTCGGTGGAAAGGGTACATCATTCCAATGAGGAGGATAAGGTTGCTTAATCCCTAACCTCTGGAGCTGATCTTTGTGCCTCAAAACTTCAAACTGTGCTTTGAGTTCATGTACTGCTTGAATGGCTTCTCTGGTTTGAGGGAGCACATTTGATTGAATAGTCGTTGGATGTACCGTAATCCCCACTGGAGGTGGTACATCTTCTGGAATGATAGGATCTGGAGATGTAGAATTTTGATTAACAACAGGCTCTTGAATATTCGAAGGTATATTAGCCCCTTGACTATCTTGAGTTTGTGCTGCTACTGGTACCAGAGTTATTACTGTAGGTTGAGCTGTTTGCTGATTCAAAATTATCTGATGCATGCTTTGCACCATGTTGAGCATGTCTTTCAATGATTGCTCCACGACAGTAAGACGTTGTTCCGTATTAGCAGATGACGTCTCTGGTTCATCTCCAACAGCGTAGGATTCAACCTCTCTTGAAGATATAGAAGGATTAGTATAGAAGTATGAATCCACACTATCGGTATCAGACTCAAAAGATTGAGTACCCCCAGCTTCTGAATCAGAAGTCTGCAATTGCCTTTGTCTTCTTGATCGAGTATTCTGATATACTCCTTCAAAGGAATCAAGAAGTCTGTTGAACTGTTGTTGACCTGGAGTTTGGGACATGTTCCGTCTCGGTCATCGTCCTCTGTTAGTATGAGATGCCATATTGACTGATGCATATGACAGCTCATCTTCTTGGTTTTCAGCTTGATGTTGAAGCGAGTTAAAACTTAAACGATCAAAAACTGACCATCTTGAAGCCGAACAACAACAGTTGATCACAACCTGGTGATATTCACAATGATGTTTTTCTTGGGGGAGCGTCACCGGAGATTGTGAATTCTTACGCTTTTGCATTAGCAAGTCACGTAAATCAGAAGGAACAGATAGAGTATTCTTCTTTATTATATTTGGGGTAGAAAAACATTTTGTCCCTTGTGTATAAAGAAGATTACTGGCTTCATTCGCAGAACCAAACTGTACATTTTTACGCGTTTGGAGTTGTGTGCGTAAATCTTGAGATCTAGCACGAAGGACTCTATTTTTATGGCGCGTGATTTGCAAATTTGGTACTTTGCGTAAAGCAGTATAAGAAGGTTGTTGGTGTAGGACAGAAGTTTTACCAATGACATTTTTACACTGCACACGTTTAGGTACATTCATATTAGATGTACAAACATCATTATGATTTTTATCTACACTGTCAAAGACAGGAGACTTACCTTTACGCGTGGAGCATGAAAATTGATTATCTACCACATCACAGACGGGAGATTTTGCTTTGTGCGAGGAGCGTAATTTGTGTGTGTCTACCACGTCACAGACGGGAGACTTATTTTTACACTCAGAAGCATTAGAATCTGCCACATTACAAATGGGAGACTCATTCTTATGCCTTGAGCGTAAAACTTGGTTTTTATCCACTGAGCGTAAAACTTGATTCTTACGCAGTGGACGTGAAACCTGACTATCTTTACCGTTACAAACGGGAGATAAACCATCACACTTTGAGTGCAACTCTGAAGTAAGGACCGCCTCGTTACGAACGGGAGCCCCTACGACAGGAGTGGGAAGAATTCCCTTCTCACCAGAAGTCACAGTGAGATCAGAAACCACTTTGGATTTGGGAATCCAAACTTTTCCTGCTTTGCGAGACTTTTGAATATTGGAGTGGCAAGAACCACCCCCAGTTCAGAGCATTTCTTCATAGGCAGTCTGGTCGAAGTGCACAACCAGAGTCTTCTTGGTAGAACCGACTGAAACATCATCATATTGAGCAATCACCTCCTCGTCAGAGGAGAAGGTATTCCCCAGCAGAGTCGCCATTTTGTTTCACTTAACAAAATTGCCAAACAAAAGTTGGATTTTGAAAAATAAAACGAAAAAAAGTACAAGAAGTACAAATTTGATTCTGGGAAAGTATTGCTATGGAAGTCTGATCTGTAAATGATCACTTTGTTCCTTGGACCATATGATGATGATGAAGATCACTGCTTGAAGTAGAGTAACTTGGAAGAACTAAGTCACCAGAAAGGTATCGACGTACTTGGGCACTGATGGCGAGGCCGAATGCTTTCCTGCTTTGCTTCACTCTGTTCTGAAAAAAAAAGTTGAAAAAGACTGCTCCGGAGAATCAAAAATCTCAAAGTTCTGATCTCTGTATTCTCTCCTGTTTTCTTCCCCTCTGTCTTTGAGAAAAATGAGTCTATTTATAGACTGGGACTTCTGTGCGTAAAAAAAATCATCAAAGTCTGTCTTTACGCTAACAACTGCCACCCATGATCAGAGTCATCCTTTGCATACGTTGATACGCATCCCATCATTTCAGTAAGAATAGGATACATGTACACACGTTCTTCGAAATATGTGGCATGAAGGCCATGTAGGCAAACCACGTTCCAAACTGGCCAGAAAGAATAGGACGTAAAAATAGCTCCAACATCCTCTGGGCGTAAAGCAGTAAGATGAGCATAAAATAGCTCTGTCATAGTTTTCCCGCGTAAAGTGGTTATTGAATAACCTTGAGCGTAAAATGGCTCAAATAGACTTTACGCACACATTATTTTATGAGCGTAAGAACTCATAAAAAACTCCATGCGTAAAAGAAACCATACAGTGAGCGTAAAGTAGCTCGATCCCCATAAACGACAACAATGGTCTTTGTATAAGACAAATTCTATTGAATTCTGTGGTAAATGCCATCATTAATATCTTCATGTCAGAGTTTGCATTAAATGCAAGATTTGACAGCTTTGTCCAGCCTAAAAGAGGCTGCTCTATCCTTGGCGTAAAATCATAGGTGTAGACCCAAGCATAAAAGATCAGCCTGCTTAGGCATAAATTGATTAGCCTAGATTTGGGCGTAAAAGAGATTACCCACTCTGCTTGGTGTAAAAATCGATCACTTATGAATGGGATGACTCTTTCTTTGAAGCACTTTTTACGCTCCTACACTCTTCTTCAGTTCCTCAAATGACGCCTGGTAAGCTTCCGTCTAGATGAACTCTTCATTCTTCCGAGTGAGCTTCGTCATTGGTTCAGCAATCTTGGCAAAATCCTTCACAAACTTCCGGTAGTAGCCAGCCAAGCCCAAGAAACTTCTGATTTCAGCAATTGAGCTTGGGGTAGGCCACTTCTCCACAGCAGCTATCTTCTTAGGGTCCATCGAGATTCCTTCTCCTGGGATAACATGGCCAAGAAAATCTACCTTGTCTAGAAAGAATTCATATTTGGATAGCTTACCATATAACTTCTCTCTCCTCAAAGTTCCCAGAACTTTCCTGAGGTGCTCTTCATGCTCCTCTTCAGTCTTCGAGTAGATCAAAATGTCATCGATGAAGACAACGACAAACTGATCTAGGTATTCATGGAAAACCTTATTCATAAGGTTCATGAACACAGTAGGAGCATTCGTGAGTCCAAACGGCATGACCAAGAATTCAAACTGCCCATACTTGGTGTTGAATGTCGTCTTGGGAATGTCCTCCTTCCTGACCTTGATCTGATGGTAGCCGAATCTGAGGTCTATCTTTGATAACACCTTGGCTCCACTAAGTTGATCAAACAAGTCATCGATCCGGGACAGAGGGTACTTGTTCTTGATGGTGATATTGTTCAGCGCCCGGTAGTCGATGCACATCCTTACAGTTCCGTCCTTCTTGGGAACAAACAAGACAGGTGCTCCCCAGGGTGAAGCTCCGTCTTGGATAAATCCCAAAGTCTTCAGTTCATTGATCTGATCCTTCATCTCCTTGGCCTCCTTCGGGTTGACTCTATAGCATCTCTTAGAAATAGGGGAAGAGCCAGGGACTAGGTCAATGGTGAACTCTATGTCTCGGTCTGGGAGTAACCCAAGAAGACTATCAGGAAAGACATCCATAAATTCTGCTATGATAGGATGGGGAGGTCCGGGTTCTTCTGTGATAGAGGTATAGGTAACACACTCCATATCCTCCGGAGTTCGAGAGATTTCAAACTCTGACTCTCCAGGTGGGCTAAAAACTACACATCCTTTGTGACAGTCTATCAGCGCATGCTGCTTACTCAACCAGTCCATCCCGAAGACTACATCATAGTTGGGTAAGGGCATCACAAGCAAAGGTGCTATGAATTGGTGGCCTGATATGGTGATAGGGAAATTACAGGTCTCAGTGATGGATAGGGGTCCTCCACCGGTCATGACTCTACATATCTTATTGCTAAAGCCCGTAATTATGTGGTGTGCAGAGATGAATTTTGTGGATATAAAACTATGTGATGCTCCTGAATCAAATAAAGCTAAGGCAGGATAGGAATGCACATAAATGAAACCTGCGATGACATCAGCTGTAGGTTCCTGCTCTGGCTCTTGTTCCTCTGCTGCTAGGGCAAAAGCTCGCCCAGTCTTCTGTTGATGCTGCCTAAATTGTTGTTGCTGAGTGGACAGAGGACCTTTCTGCTGAATAGTTCTAGTCTGGTGCATCGACGAGGGGCAGTCCTTCACTTGGTGGGTGGCAGACCCACAGACTAGGCAGTGTCCTAGCCTCTTCCTGCAGATGTTCGACTGGTGCCCTAGCCTCTTGCAAAAATCACAGACAGGGATCTGCCTCTGAGGTGCCCTATCATTATTCCTTGCCTGTTGGTTCTGGTGCTGGTGGTGAGGAGGCCGGTTGTTGTAGTTGTTGTGGTTGGGCTTCTTCTAATTACCCTGGAAGTTGTTAGTTCCAGGATAATCCCTCTTTGAGCGAGCGGATTGGCTCTTCTCTATATCTTGAGCTCGCTCCAGGATCCTTTCATAGGTCTTAGCACCGCCTGAGATTACATGGGTGCGGATCTCCTCTCTCAGCCCATGTCTAAACCTTTCAGCACGGTCTTCAGGGTCAGCTACCAAGTTCTTGGCAAAACGGCTGAGTTGGCCAAATTCTGCCGCATATTCTCCAACAGTCATATTTCCTTGCTTCAGGTTCTGAAATTGCCTTTTCATCTCCCGCAACTCTGATGTTGGGAAGAACTTCCTCTTGAACAATCTCTTGAAGGTGTCCCAGTCAAGCTGCCTGTCCTGGAGTCGGGGTTCATTCCGATACCAGGTGCTTGCTACACTTTGCAGTTGGAGTCCCACTACTTCAGCCTTGAGGTCTTCTGGAAGTCGAACGACGCTTAGGAGACGCTCCATGCTATCGAGCCATTCGTCAGCATAGACGATTCCCTCGGTTCCCTTGAAGGATCGAGGGTTCTGCTTCTTGAAACTCTCAATATCGCCCACCTTGGCAATATGATCCTCAATAATTTAAATGGCCTTAATGTTACATAAATTAATCCTTAGAATTATGTTTACCTTGGCAGGCCTTGGTTCATGTTGAGCTGCTTCTTCTCTCTCCAGTGCAGCCATTGCCACACTATGGGCATTCTCCATGCCTTCTCTCATAATCGCCGTCTGCTCGCGATGAGCTTCAGCTTGAGTTATCTGGGCTTCTAGCACTCCTCGTAGAAGACCTATGAGGTCAGTGGGGTCCACAGGTACCGGTGGGGCAGCTGGAGTGGGCAATACCACAGGGGGCTGCATCTCCGTTTGGGAAGATGATGAATCCGTCGTTGTATTATGGGGACGGTCGGCCAGCTGCCAAGGTGTAGGATCCGAACTTGGTTGAGGAGGTAGGGTATGATAGGGTGAAGATACCCCATCGCCAGCAGAATTGGTCTTGTCAATGGCCATTCTTTGGAAGGTTTTGGATATAAACATAAGCAAGGTAACCTACCAATCTATAATCAAACAAAAATATTTACATATATAATTCGGACCTATTATTGTGACAAATTAATGTTCTAGTGTTCTAATTGTCTCTAGATAGGTTTTCCTAAGTTGTTAATAGAGACCTGCATCGGCCACCACTAAAAACATGTCACGACCCGGTCCCAATTTCTTGGGTCGAATCGGATCATGCCCAGCCTGCACCGTTGTTGAGACGGCGACAGTAAGCTGTAATACTCATGCAGGTAATCAACAACACAAATTTAAATTGTCTCAACTTTAATATTCTGATAATTAAAACTTGTCCAAATACAAAGTTTTCAATACAACCCACATCTGAAATAAAATAATTGTCTTCACAAAACATAAACTGAAAGTTAAACTAATTGGCAATCTCCTCATCATCATCCCCTGGTAGAACAGTCGGGTACAGCTCAGGATCATAGTAGCTACTAATCAGTAGCTCTGCATCATTGATAGGACCTAAAAAGATAGTCTCCAGTTAGAAGGGAGCAAAGTACAATTCATGATATTTTAACAATTAAAATAATAATAGAATTAATGCACTTTTAAACAATTTAAAGTAAATAGTTTTCCAGCAGTTAAAAATAGTGTGATGTGAATAGGTAATAAAATATGACCGGAATGGATTGTACAGTTGTATCATATTGATACGATATGGCTTATCCCCGTGTGTATGAGGGGTAAGCTAACACAGTCATTATACTATTTTGGATGTGGTCATACTCATTACACTACTCCCCCAGTACCCAACAGTCAATGCTCTCAGAGAGAGTTCCGTGTTACCTCGTGGTTTAAATTTGCATTAAAACTGTTATTAAATAATTGTAAACTACCACAAACTGTACTTACCTTATTTATGACTGGAGTGAGATGTCGGTACCGGGAAGAAACTCAAGTTCGTCCTTAAAAATCCTACAGTTTGAGAATCCTGTCTTAGAACCAAAAATTGATACCATCTCTAGGTGTGCTAGTTTCAATTTCTAGAAGTTTTGTCCTAGTTCAGTTTTATGTTATTAATAAGAACTACCGAAACACATCTATCGATGCAATTTACTAGTTTATAAAATTACGAAAGAACAATCAATTTATCTTTTATTGGGAAAACTCGCATTTTTTCGATTATTTAGCAAAACTTTATGTTTTGTAATATTATATAATGAACTAAGATTTTTCTTTTAGATGAGAAAACGTAAATTTGTTAAATTGTAAACTTGTAATTTTTACTAGTTATTTAATGTGAGAAATTGTTATTAATTTTTTATTTCAAAAATAAATAGTCATTTTATTATTCTACGTGTTTAAACTAACAAACCAGAAAAGAAAGATAAAAAGTTACACTACATTATTACAGGCCCGCAGAAAATAAAGAGAAATACTGGGCTTATGCCCTTTTACAGACCTTTATTACATAAATTAAAATAAGAAGAAAACAATTGTTAGTCTCTAAAAATCCTACAATTTAATTTTAAAAATAAAACTAATAATAAATTAATTAATGAGTCTCAGATTTGGTCCAATCATTATATATAGGCTAATGCCTCAACGTCCAGACGAAACTGGTTTCGTTTGTGTTGGCCCATTCCACGGTCACACCCGATTTCGATAATCAACATATACTTTAGTCAATACACAAAATATAGAAAATGCTGCTAACTATTTCAGGATGCATGAAATCATATTCAACGGACGATGTACTGCATAAATCAAAGCGTCAAAGTCATCAAAATCTTCTGAAGACTCTTTTCTACTTTTATTCTGTATTTTACATTTTATTGAGTCTAGGAATTACTTTGTAAAATTAATTATGGTAATACTGGCTTAGGGTTAAAATTGTCCTCCTTTCTAGAAACCTATTTTTTACCCTTTCGTATTTTCGGTTACAAATATTTCAAAAACATATTTCGAAAATATTCTTTTCAAATGATTTTACAAATAACCAAAAACATGTTTGAAAACTGTTTTTACAAAAGATTTTTAAATATCTCCTGACAGAACTCCAAGCCGAGTTCGGCCCGAGTTCGGTCCGAACTCTGACCGAGTTCGGTCAGTTTGTATTCAAACTTCTGTTGCCTCCAAATCTGCGAGCAACGTCTATTTTGCGAGATATTTGCATCCGAACTCTGTCCGAGTTCTGCCCGAGTTCGGTTGGTGAAAACACCTATAAATAGAGAAGAACTTTTCACTTCAAATCATCAATTCATTCTTCATCTTCTCTTCTCTACTATTCAAGTGTTTTCTAAACGATCTAAGATTTTCAAATCTCACCTACACATCTCTTAGCCAAAAGCCAGTACTATCAGAGTTGATTTAGAGTCTTTTGGTTACTCAAGAGTTGTAAGAGGTCGTTCAAGTTTCAACAACTTTTCTGTTGTGGAGCTGGTCGTGCGCTCGCCACCAAGCACGGTGTTGTGAAGCCGGTCGTGCGCTTGTCACTAAGCACTGTGTTGTAAGAGATTGCAAGCTCTCAGTTAAAGCTTGTGCCATAGTGGATTAACATCGAGCAAGAGTACTCGAGACTGGATTAGTCCTCTCAGAGGGATACCAGTATACATCGCTGTGTCACTGAGTTTGATTCTCCTATCTTTATTTACTATCTCTTACATATCTGCCATAGTTTAATTTTTTAATTGGTGATTATATTTCCGCTGCACACACGCACTCTATTCACCCCTCCCCCTCTAGAGGTGCTCAACGATCCTACAATTGGTATCAGAGCAGGTTATATTCTTATATAACATACCCTAGAGAGTATATATATGGCAGCCGTGAAATCTATATTCAACGGTGAAGGGCAATCCACAAATAGACCTCCCCTATTTGATGGAACAAATTACACTTACTGGAAAACACGTATGACTTTCTTTCTTAAGTCTCTAGATTTTGATCTTTGGTCAATAGTCATTGATGGGTATAAGAAACCACCACCTACAGTGGTTGAAGGTATTCTTATGGAAAAGCCGCATGACAAGTACACCGATGCTGAAAAAGCAAAGGCTAGTCTTGATGCTCGAGCCATCAATGCACTATTCTGTACAATTGACAAAACCGAGTTCAACAGAGTTTCAACCTGCAAGACGTCTCACGAAATTTGGAAACTCCTTGAGGTAACCCATGAAGGGACTTCCCAAGTGAAAGAATCCAAAATTAGTAGACTGACTCAGGAATATGAATCTTTTAAGATGAAACCCGGTGAGTCAATTACACAAATGTTTACTCGTTTCCTTGATATAACTAATCCTCTGCAATCTCTTGGTAAAGATTACAGCAATCACGAGAAGATTAGAAAGGTGCTGCGGGCTCTAACAAAGAATTGGAATCCAAAGGCCACAACAATTATTGAAGGAAACGACCTCACCACAATGTCGTTGAAAAATTTGATGGGCAAGCTCATGACCCATGAACTCGACTTGCAAGATTTTGAAGAAGCAACACCAAAGGAGAAAACTATTGCCTTCAAAGCTCATACAAGAAAGCCGACATACAACGATTGCGATGAAGAATCCTCAAGTGGTGATGAACAAGCCCTACTTGTGAAGAACTTCAGAAAGTATCTAAAGTTTACAAGCAGAAAGAAGAAAGACGTCCAAGAAAGCAATGAAGATGAAACCATATGCTTTGGATGTAAGAAGTCAGGGCACATGAAGAAGGACTGTCCAGCTACCAAGAAGAGCAGTCCATATGACAGATCAAGATCAAGCAGAAAAGCTACAACTGGTCGAAAGTATGCCAACACAAGTATCTGGCATGAAAGCGACGCCAGTGATTCTGAAGAAGAGGATAGACCCTGCGGCAATGCAAATGTCTGTCTTATGGCATTTGACAAGGTATCTTCAAACCCTCTATATGATGAATTTACTTTCGATGAGTTAGAAAATGCCTTTAGCGATTTACTTGAAGAACACAAAAATGTGCTTGACAAGTATAAGCAATCTTGAAAAGAGATTAAGGCATACACAACCGAGTTAGCTAGACTGTCCAATCTTATTCAAGATATTAAAGAGACGTCTACTACCGGTAACACGGAAGAGATAGCCAAACTCAAGGTAGACTATCATGAGGCTATCCTCACTATTCAAAAGAAAGAAAGAGATTATGGTAAGATGCAAAAACTGTATGACACAGAGAAGAGGATGCACTTAGTAACAGAACAGAGACTCTCAGTTATGACTGCTAAATATGAAGAGTCTATTGCGATTTCTAAAAAGTTAGAAATCAAGTTAGGCAAACAGGAAATGCCTGTGACACAGCCTAATTTTAGTCCTAATGCAAAGCATACACCTAAGAGGACTAAAAACAAGAAAGCACAGAAGAAACACGAGTATCATCATGCTTTCACTTATAGGTTCTCCAAAAAACCAAACAAGCATGTGAACACAGTTTCAACCACATCTGGTTCTAAACTGACTTGTACTTATTGTGGTACACACGGACACATATCACAGTATTGTCTTGCAAGAAAGCTTGTTGATAACCATACTTTAGTCTGGAGACCTAAAGCTAATCAGCATGGACCCTTCAGAAAATGGGTACCAAAGGATTCATCTACTTGTTTTGTAGGTGGACCCTCAACCCTCTCATGCTAGAAGCAAATGGATCCTCGATAGCGGATGTTCGCGACACATGACTGGTGATGCATCTTTATTCGCTACGCTATCGATGAAGAAAGAAGGATACGTCTCCTTCGGAAATAACTTGAGAGGTGATATTATAGGTAATGGTACTGTAGGTATTTCTCCTTACCCAATAATAAAGGATGTTTGTCTAGTAACTGAATTGAAACATAACCTATTGAGCATAAGTTATTTGGCAGATAATGGTTATGGTATCAATTTTGTGAAAGATAAATGTACCATATATGATATGTCATCTGGTGATCCCGTATATAAAGGGATTAGAGAAGACAATATTTATGTTTTCTTTTTGGAGAATACTAATAATGCAGGAAGGTGCCTAGTAGCCAATCAAGATGAAAGCTGGCTATGGCACATGAGACTAGGACATGCAAACATGGATACTATCTCACGTCTGAACACAAAAAAGTTGGTAAAAGGACTCCCAGAAATTCTATTCAAGAGAGACATGGTATGTGCTGACTGTGAAAAGAATAAAGCACATAGGTCTTCTTTTAAATCCATCAACGCTGTAAGTACTTCGAGACCTTTGCAGTTGATTCATATGGATTTATTTGGTCCAAGTAGAGTCGCTAGTCTTGGCGGTAAACTCTATGCTTTTGTCATTGTTGATGATTTCTCTCGTTTTACATGGGTTTACTTTTTATCAAACAAAAGTGATGCTATTTTTGAATTTCAGATATTTTGTAAAAAGGTACAAAACGAAAAAGGCTTCATAATTACTCGTATCCGAAGTGATCATGGTGGCGAATTCGAAAATTCTGATTTCAAAAAGTTTTGTGATGATAGTGGATATTACCACGAATTTTCTTGTCCTAGAACTCCCCAACAGACTGGTGTTGTGGAGCGGAAGAACCGTACTCTAAGCGAAATGGCTAGAGTCATGCTTAATCAGCATAATCTTCCTAAATATTTTTGGGCAGAAGCTGTTAGTACAGCCTGTCATATTTTAAATAGGGTGTTAATTCGACCAATCTCGAAGAAAATACCATATGAGCTTTGGTTTGGAAGAATTCCAAACATTTCTTATTTTAAAGTTTTTGGTTGTCGCTGTTTCATCCTGAACACCAAGGATAACTTGGGTAAGTTCGACTCCAAAGCAGATGACGGGATATTTCTCGGATATGCTGCTAAGAGTAAGGGATATAGAATTTTTAATAAAAGATCTTTGATTGTTGAAGAAAGTATTAATGTTACCTTTGATGAGTTGAATAGTCATAGATCTAGCGACAGTGATGATGAAGATGCACCTACAAAGACAAAGAAGAGTTCTGAGAAAGATCCTACCCAAGAGGCAAGAACTGATAAAAGTTTCGAAGATGCAGGAACTAAGAAGAGCCTTGTGAAAGGTATGGCCCAAAGATTCGAATCATTGAGATTCAAACCAGATCATCCAGAAACTCTCATAATAGGTGATGTATCCAAAGGTGTAAGTACTCGTTCATCTCTTAGAGATTCTGAAGTAGCAGCTAATGTAGCATTTATTTCACAAATAGAACCTAAGAATGTTGATGAGGCTTTTTCTGATGAATTTTGGATTTCTGCCATGCAAGAGGAACTTAATCAATTTGAGAGAAACCAAGTTCGGGAACTCGTTCCTAAACCTATTGGTCAATCGATAATTGGTACCAAATGGGTGTTCCGAAATAAACTTAGTGAAGATGGACAAGTTCTACGCAACAAAGCACGTCTAGTTGCACAAAGTTATAATCAAGAAGAAGGAATTGATTATGATGAGACCTATGCTCCTGTTGCTAGACTAGAAGCCATCCGCATGTTTTGCGCTTTTACTTGTTTTAATGATTTCAAACTTTTTCAAATGGACGTGAAAAGCGCATTTTTAAATGGTTATTTGAAAGAAGAGGTTTTTGTGAAACAATCCCCTGGTTTTGAAGATTTTCAAAAACCCGATCACGTCTTCAAGCTTAAGAAAGCACTTTATGGACTCAAACAAGCACCTCGTGCTTGGTATGAACGCCTAAGCGCCTTCTTACTTGATAATGGATTTTCAAAAGGCAAGATTGATACTACTTGTAACGCCCCAGTCCCAAATACGTAGGACCAAGTACGTAGACATGCCAGCTGTATACATACGAAATACATGGACCTCGTATGTATACATAAGCTGTAAAATGTAGTAATCCAAGACAACTAAATCTCATCCACAATAAAAGAAATAATTATATAGAAATCAACTTGAATATTTATGATACAATCGTTGGGCGGAGACAAAGTCCACTACCAACTAAATTAAATATGAAAAATATACAAGAAAAGAATTTAGCAAGCGAGAGCAAGTGATGAGTCCAAGAGCAATCATCACGGAGGAAGGAATGGCCTTAGCTAGAGCACCTGCAGAAAATATGAACACACACCTGGAGAAAAACCAGGTCCTCAGAGGGACGTAACAAGACACATAATATCATGCCGATAAACTGAATAAATAAGCTCAACAGAAAAGTATGCATGAGTAAAGGGTCCTAACCATTCTATGTGATATGCATTTTGAGGACAACATTCTACGCAGGGGCTGTAACGGATTCACGCAAGCAAGTAATAGAAAGTGGCCAGCAAGTAGCGCTCATCCGAGACGCTATCAACCTGGGCAGAAGGTAGTGCTCATGAGAGTCACCCTCGGCCCAAAATGTGTGTAAAAATAAATGTAGCCCCTACGCTAATAACTGTCCCCTCCCCCCAATGATACTATACATGTGTCGACTCCACGACACTGTTTAATCCTTAATAACTGCCAAAGTCTTCTACACAATCTATTCGCAGTTATATTCTAACGCATGCGCACGGGGGATCAGCCAACACGCAAGTGACCTCTATATGATACTCACAACTCTCACACATAACTCGTGTACAATCGTGACAAGTCAATGCGACACACTAAACTTGACGATAGTCCCTTAACTCTAAGCCAATTGTAAAATATAGTAATTTACATTTACATATAATTTAAAAATAAACAACTAAAACATACATGATATTGAGCATAAAATTTAAACAGTAAAGACAAGGTGTCTTGCCTGAGGTTATGTGCAAAAGAGAATAATCCAGTAGCTCGAAACAACAAATAACGAAGCCAGAAATAGCCAAATCCCACAGACGACTCCGGATGCTGCAACAAACATTACGAACGAGTTTGGAATATAAGATATACCTAGGAAACGCCTATCCAAAAGTTAAATTCTGGAACAGGGGCAAAATCGTAATTTCGGGTCAAAACGATGTCCGCCGTTGGACCCGCTTCGTACCGAAATACGTGCCAGAATCTACGGTCTCTAAAGTCGTCAAACTACATGTCTACAAATTTATTTTGATGAGACGAACCCAACGGTATGTCCAATTTTGGATTCCGGTGGGCCGTGCACAAAATTGCCCGTTGAGTAGGATTGTGGGCCCGCCAAAATAGCGTCCCGATCAACGGTCTCAGAATCGGACCAAACTTGGCTCACAGGACCAGAAAAATATTTTGAGTCCAATGGCGCAAGTTTCATCGCGATATGATGAGTGTGCACAAAGTAATTGAAAAATACCGAAAATGTCCAATACGCAAAAATGCGACGGATACGGACCAAATTCGTCGCGCACACGCAACCAATTTGAATTCCGTCAATTCTCGCACGTCCACAAATTTGATACGGACCTTTTGGTACTTTCGGTTTGCGACGGGGTCGCCCGGTTTGTCGGGACGTACCTCGTACGGGGTGTTTTTCTACTTTTTGAAAACAAAATTTACAGTTTTTCGGAAAAGTTTAACAACGTGTAACTTTCTACATACTAATTGAAAAGTGAATCCAAAAGATGCGTTACAATCTCGGTTATGTTGTCTTTGACTGTCTTCAATTAGTTTTTACGAAAGCTTAATGGACAGCAAGAAAAGTGGCCGACAAGTTGGTATTTTACAACAGTTTTAATATTCAGAAAAAGTGATTTTTCTCTAACTTCGTCTCGATTTTTCGAGCTAGTTGGATGGCTATATCAAAATCCACCTAGGGGATCTCGAAGATGGTTAAGTCTACTTTCCAAAACATTTTACGGATCGAAAATCGGAGTTACGGACAAAAAGTTACGTCGTAGGGAAGTAGGGTACCTTGAGTGGGAAAACTGCTCCGTGGGTGACGCGGGGCTGACTTCCGATGCTCCGTTCGTCGTGCACACAACTCCGTTGTTGGTGAAACGAACTCGTAGGCGAAGAGGGTATGATCAGCCCCAACTTTCGTTTTGGAAGTTTAGGGTTTTGAGGCTTGTGGAAAAAGTTATACATAAAACAAATTATATGAAAACATAATACAACTATTATTACTCCACCACCAATGGCCCCACACTCACGAATTCCTTTGCGGGCTTGCTGCTGCAGTTTCAACGAAATGGTGGGGTGGGCCACCCACTCACGTGGGTTAGTGGGTTTTTTTTTTTTCCTTTTCTTTTTCTTTTCCTTTTTCTTTTCTTATTCTTTATTATATATATATATATATATATATATATATATATATATATATATATATATATATATATATATATGTACATATCCATAAATACAACAAAAAAATCTATTTAAAATTCAAATACCATTTAAAAATCAACTATCCAATTATTTAATATATTTGAGCATATCTACATATATATATAAATCCAATCCTTAATAAATCAACTAAAAATAATAATAATATTTTAATAGGAAAACATGTTTATTAAATCTCCACAAAATAACTTAAATTATAATAAAAAAAATAATAATCATCCCAATGGGTGAACTCTACCGCTCACCCATGTGTGGGTCCAAAAATCATACCGTCTTGTAAAACATTATTTTATTAATAAAATATAAATTTTGTACCGAAAGTCAATAAATATTCAACAAGTCGCAAAATTATTTAAAAATATTTGTAGACACATAAAATATTCCTACATGGCCATCTTGGTCCCACCACATGCCTACACGGGCTTAAATTTGGTTCGGACCCTGTTCGGACTGAATTGGCCAAATCGGGTCATCAAAAATAAATAAATTCATAAAATGCATAAATTCATTTTTAAGTCTAATAAAATAATAAAAAAAATAATTAAAAAATAGGGGTTTTACACTACTCTTTTTATTAAATCCATAAATAATGATATACTTCTAGTGCAAATTTATGTAGATGACATTATCTTTGGTTCTACTAATGAACAACTCTGTCAAGAATTTGCCAAGTGTATGCAGAGTGAATTTGAGATGAGCATGATGGGAGAGCTGAACTTCTTTCTAGGATTGCAAATCAAACAACACTCAAACGGAACATTCATCAACCAAGCCAAGTACACGAAGGACATACTGAAGAAGTACGACTTCGAGAATGTAAAGCCAATTGGGACTCCTATGGCTACATCTACAAAGCTTGATGCTGATGAAAGTGGCAAACCTGTTGATCAACGTAGGTATCGAGGTATGATTGGTAGTTTATTATATTTAACTACTAGTCGCCCTGATATTATGTTTAGTGTTTGCATATGTGCACGATATCAGATAAATCCTAAGGAATCACATCTTAGTGCCGTTAAGCGTATCTTCCGATACCTTAAAGGAACTTCTACAGTTGGCTTATGGTATCCCAAAACCAAATCCTTTGACCTTATAGGTTACTCGGATACGGATTTTGCTGGATGCAAAGTGGACCGTAAAAGTACCAGTGGCACATGTCATTTCTTAGGAAAGGCCTTAGTCTCTTGGTTTAGCAAGAAACAAAATTCAGTAGCATTATCAACAACTGAGGCTGAGTATATCGCCGCAGGACGCTGTTGTGCTCAAATTTTGTGGATGAAGCAAACCTTAGAGGACTACAATCTGCACTATATAAATGTTCTTATTTATTGTGATAACACTAGTGCTATTAATTTGACTAAGAACCCTATCTGTCATTCACGCACAAAGCACATAGAAGTTAGACATCATTTTTTACGTGATCATCAACAACACGGGGATATTTGCTTAGAATTTATTGATACTGAACATCAACTAGCTGATATTTTCACTAAACCATTGGCTGAAGACCGTTTTAACATCTTGAGGCGTGAGCTCGGCATTCTTGAATTCTCCGATTCTTAAAACATATGGTAATTAAAACTGCATTTATGACTTGACAATTTATTATTTAATGAAAATTATTTTTGAGGACAAACTTACAAAGGGTATGTCTGTCACCACGGCTACGGTCGAAGCGAAGCGGTACTTAAGAGTTCCCCGGTGAACCACCGTTAGCTGGGACAACCCCTATAGTTAACCTGAAAATAATAGCAGTTATTTAATAAACCAGTCAAATGTTATTTATTACAGTCTTTATTTACCTGACTGCTTTGATTATCTCGGGAATACAAGTGGCCGAACTCGGCCCGAACTCTGACCGAGTTCGGACCGAATTCGGACCGAGTTCGGTCGGCGCTGTGATGGTTCCAGAACCGAACAGCCGGCCCTAGCACCTATAGTATTCATCCTTACTTCCACTTTTTCTCCACACCAAAACGTGGAATACTTCCATCTCCTACTAGAAGTCCTTTCGACAAGTTCAAGTGGGCAATCTTCTTCCTCATGGCTCCGAAACTTCAACGAGGAAATTCTTCTCAAGGTGCTTCCTCCTCATCCGACTACACTCCTGCAAGTCTCTTTAGTCCAGCTAGACCTAGAGATCCCGAGGAATATGATAGCACTTTGTTTTACGACAAAGACTTCTCCGATCTCTGGTTTGATTCTTTCTCTTCTCGTCGTATTTGTGCTGGAGCCTTCGTCAATTTTACAACTTTCTTTGAATATGCTCCTGTTTTTGATCAACTTGGATTCTGCAACTTTTTCGAGATCCAAGATAGCATTTACGACAATGCAGTCCGTATGTTTTACTGCAATTTGCAAGTAAAACAAAACGAGAATTTCTATTCCTGTATTGCTGGACAGGAATTAGAATTTAGCGCCACCGATATCAGTGAATACTTTCACGTTCCTGATCTTGGTGATGCACTTGTTGACATCCACCATATTCAATTTCCTGCCGATGTCACTTTAGCTTCCTTTAGGGAATTGATTTGTCACCCTACTCCTCCTCTCCGGAGAATCTTTTCTAGACATCTAAACCAAACTTTTTACGAGCTTCATCGTATGATTTTCTCGGCCCTTCTTCCGAAGAAAGGCTCTACCGATGAAGTTACATTTTTGGAACTTTCTGCTCTTTATCATATTCATTTTGGAATTCCTTTCTCCGTTCCAAAAACTATGATGTCTTGGATGCTCAACTGCAAGAATGCAGGTAGGAACCTAGTCTTTCCTATGCACCTTGCTAGTATATTTCGACGTTTTGAGATTGATCTTGAAACGTGTGCCATTTCTTCTCCACCTGTTGAGTTGACCCGCTCTCGTCGGTTTCCTCAACCTCCTGGTGCTGCCCCTGCTGTCCCAGCTGCTGATGCTGAGGCCCCTCCAGCTGATGCTCATCCTGCTCCGGCCCCTGCCCCAGGACTCGATCAGGCATTCTACCAGCGGTTTGATGATTTCGTTACCGTTTCCACGCAACGTCATCAGGACTCCGAGTTCCGGCACATTTCTCAGGCCCAGGTGCTGAGAAACAGTATTGCCGATCTCCACTACAGCCTGGTTCAGGATCCAGTCCGTCCACTCACTATCCTTCCACACCCGACTTTTCCTGGTCCTCGTTTTACTGATGAGGTCACTTTTCAGTATTTCGACCCGACCACTGCTTATTTCCCTCATGATCCTTCCAGTGCGGACGACCCTGCGATGTGATGTGGATTCAGCCATGGGATAGTGGATTTAGTTTCGATTAGTTGATACAGTTTATGTAGTAGTTTTATTTTATTTCATGTCTAAACTGTTTCAGTTAGACTTTATCAGTTGTACTTTTTGGATTATTAGTGGAACCTCTATGATATTTCAGTTTATTATGACATAGTTCATTTTATTCCAGTTGTCTATGCTGTGATTACTTCTTTTTACTTCACTTTGTCTTGTCTATTCTATTGTTGGCTTCATGATTTATGGGGGAGCCTATTCATTTTACTACTTGACAAAGGGGGAGTAAAAGAGTATACCAAACGCAAGATATATCCAAAACAACAAAACACATCTCGATTTTCAGGTATTTTTGTTATTTTGTTCTATTTGATATAAATATATTTTGGTATAGACTCAAGTTTGTCAATTATCAAAATGGGGGAGAATGTTAGCCCATTCCACGGTCACACCCGATTTCGATAATCAACATATACTTTAGTCAATACACAAAATATAGAAAATGCTGCTAACTATTTCAGGATGCATGAAATCATATTCAACGGACGATGTACTGCATAAATCAAAGCGTCAAAGTCATCAAAATCTTCTGAAGACTCTTTTCTACTTTTATTCTATATTTTACATTTTATTGAGTCTAGGAATTACTTTGTAAAATCAATTATGGTAATACTGGCTTAGGGTTAAAATTGTCCTCCTTTCTAGAAACCTATTTTTTACCCTTTCGTATTTTCGGTTACAAATATTTCAAAAACATATTTCGAAAATATTCTTTTCAAATGATTTTACAAATAACCAAAAACATGTTTGAAAACTGTTTTTACAAAAGATTTTTAAATATCTCCTGACAGAACTCCAAGCCGAGTTCGGCCCGAGTTCGGTCCGAACTCTGACCGAGTTCGGTCAGTTTGTATTCAAACTTCTGCTGCCTCCAAATCTGCGAGCAACGTCTATTTTGCGAGATATTTGCATCCGAACTCTGTCCGAGTTCTGCCCGAGTTCGGTTGGTGAAAACACCTATAAATAGAGAAGAACTTTTCACTTCAAATCATCAATTCATTCTTCATCTTCTCTTCTCTACTATTCAAGTGTTTTCTAAACGATCTAAGATTTTCAAATCTCACCTACACATCTCTTAGCCAAAAGCCAGTACTATCAGAGTTGATTTAGAGTCTTTTGGTTACTCAAGAGTTGTAAGAGGTCGTTCAAGTTTCAACAACTTTTCTGTTGTGGAGCTGGTCGTGCGCTCGCCACCAAGCACGGTGTTGTGAAGCCGGTCGTGCGCTTGTCACCAAGCACGGTGTTGTAAGAGATTGCAAGCTCTCAGTTAAAGCTTGTGCCATAGTGGATTAACATCGAACAAGAGTACTCGAGACTGGATTAGTCCTCTCAGAGGGATACCAGTATACATCGCTGTGTCACTGAGTTTGATTCTCCTATCTTTATTTACTGTCACTTACATATCTGCCATAGTTTAATTTTTTTAATTGGTGATTATATTTCCGCTGCACACACGCACTCTATTCACCCCCCCTCTAGATGTGCTCAACGATCCTACAGTTTGCACTTAGCCAGGGCCCATTGACCAATTACGGTCGTCGCCCAAAATTTCAAAAATACAATCTTTCCCAAAAAACCATTTAAAATCATTAAATTTTATAAAAAATTCTGCAGCACTTCCTCTATTTTCGGTTCAACCCAAAAACTGGGAATTATGCCGTAATTTCCTACAAATTATCCCAAACCAGGGAAACCTAAATATTATATAAAGTATGTCCACAGAAAATATTTCCGAAATAATTTTGGAAAACCCGAGACGAAACAGAAATCCCGAAACTAACTCGGAAAACACCACAGCTCAATTAAACCATCAATTCAAAAAAATTCGAGAATCACAGAAACTATTCAAAAGAATTCTCGAAAAATCCGAAATGGAATCGGAAAACCCGAGACTAAATCAGAAACAATAACCCAAAAATCTACAGAAACTTGCCAAAGGCAAATTCAGAAATTTCGAAGGATCGAAAACTTCACAACCGATTCCCGTTGCGGGATCAGGACCAATATCATCATTGACACAATCCCAAGGAACAACTACTGAGTTTAACAGAGGTTACCCAAAACTTGACGGAATCTGAAGGGTAGCCTCAGACTCGGAACAGCAAGTCGAGCACGGGGAGACGCTGGACAATGTTCAGATTGTACTCGGGGTTGCTACGGCAGACAGCGCACGGGTCGGGATCGGCGCACGGGAAGCGACGCCGGAGACTGGGCTGGGGAAGCCGGCGGGTGTGGCCAGCACAAAGGCCGAAGGATGGCCGGCCTGGAGTCGGGCGCCGGAGCGGCGCCCAGGGGCGCACGGCCTGGCCTGGCGGGGTCGTCGAGCTCGGGCGGCCTTGTCGGTGGCGCCTCACAGAGATGGACGCGGAGGGCGCCGGCTTGGGGAGGGGTGCTGGAGTAGTCGGCCTAGGTCGGGAACCGCTGGTGGGCTCAAGCGGAGGCCGACGGTCGGGATTCGCCGAAAAAATTAGGGTTAGGGTTTGTGGTAAAGGATGTGGTGATGGGCAAATGGAGTAAAAGAAGAGGGTTTAAATAGGAAGTGGTGAATGGGGGTTACCGGAAGGAAAAGGGCGACCGTTCGGGAAGTCGGAACGGAGGGGTCTGACCGTTCATGCTAAGGAGGAAGGAGAAAGGTTCGGGTGCTTCTCCAGCATCAAATAAGAAAGAGAAAGTAAGTTTAAGAGTTAACTGTTTAAGGAATGGAAATGTTTTTATAAGATTTTTTTTTTAATATAAATAAATATAAAAACTTAAGAATTATTCCGAAAACTGGGATGGTTTCAGAAATAGATCGGAGACGGTTCGGAAATGTGTTCGGGCTGGGTCAAGACAAAACAAAAATCTATGTTTTATTTATTTTAAAATTAATAATTTTCTATTAATAATAATCTGGCAAAATATTAATTTAACAAACACGCAATTTTAATAATTTAGAAAAACAACAGAATTGAATTTACGGGTTTTGACTAAAATTTTAGAATTAATTAATTAACTAATTTAAGTTATTCAAAGAATTAACTAAAAGTTACGGGTTTCACAGGAGCTGCGCGCGGGCGGCGGCTCCAGGAGATCCGCGCTGTGAAACCCGTAAATTTTTTAGTTCATTAATTGAATAAATTAGCTAAATATAAATCATTTGTTAATTTAGAAAATGCATTTTTCTTTTTTGGAGTTTAGACAAAAACCCCTAATTTTAATTAGATAAATTTTAGTGTTAATAATTATTATTTATAGTTAAATTAAAAATTATTATTTTCAAAATAAATAATCATGGATGTTTGTTGGACCTGACCGTTCTAACCCATCCAGACCCGTCCCGAACCCATCTCAAATCCAAGATCGGTTTTCCAAAACTAATTCAGAAATCTTTTATTTATATATTACATTTTCTTAATAAATAAAAAATAATAAAACAATTCTTTTATTAAAAGTTTTATTAAACTTTCTCTTTAACCCATTAGTTGAGGGAAAACCCCTCCTCTCCCATACATTGCTCGGCCAACTCTCGGCCTCCCCGAGCAAATCGACGGAGACTCCTAAGTTTTCGAAACTCCCAATTTTTTCCTATTTAAACTCCTCTAATTTCCTTCATCATCCCCACACTCTATTTTTTTCCAACCCAAAATTTAATCCCTAAAACCCTAGCTGTCCGGGCTGAGCACAGCCCCATCGACGCAGCATCTCCTGCCGTCGAATCTCTCGACAAACTCATCTACGCCCTTCGACGAGTCCGCGGCCCCTGCCGCTGTGCTTCTCCAGCGCCCTCTGCCCGAGTCCCGGCCGACCCGTGCCCTAGCCGCCACCCGATCCGCTCCCGCAGTCGCCCGAGGCCGACGCTCCTCCGTCCGAGCCCGGCGATCCCCGCCGTCGCTGTCCCCACGGCCCAGGCCGTCTGCCGGCCACCGAAGCCTCGCCCCTGCACGCGCCTCGCCGGCCCCGACCCCCTGTCCGCGTCCGCCCTGACGCCGTCGACCCCCTGCCGTTTCCGATCCGTTGTTTCAGTTTTCGTGGATCGTTTTCCGCCTCAGATTTAGCATTGTTCGTTGTTTTTGTAGCGCTCTCTGTGACGCTGTCCGGAGACTTCAGAGTCTATGACGGCGTGTTCCGAGTCCGAGGCTACCCTTCGGATTCCGTCACCAAGCTTTTGGGCAATCTCTGTTAATCTCAGTAGTTGTCCCTTGGGTTTATATTGTCGATGATGATATGGTTCTCGATCCCGCAACGGGAATCGGCTAATTTTGCGGTTTGGATTTTGGACTTTCCGAAATCTTTTCGGAATTGGTTCTGTGGCTTATTTTTCGTTGAGTGTTTCTGTTGGTTTGGAATTTCCAAGGAGTTTTGGTTTTCTGAAGTTTATTTCGGGTTTTCCGATTTCATTTCGGGTTTTCTGAATTTCCTTCAGAAACATTCTGTGAATTGGATTTTTATTGTGGATAAAAATTATTTCTGTGGTTCCCTGGTTTGGGATATTTGTTGGAATTGTTGGAACATTTTCCCAGTTTTGGGTTGTCCCAAAAACAGAGAAGATATTGTCCAAATTTTTATAAAATTTATAAATGGATTTCAAATCGGTTTTCGAAAATATTTATAAATTAAATTTTGGGCGACGACCGTTTCGGTCAATGGGCCCTTAGCGAAATGCAAACGAAATCGGCATTATTCCGGACGTGGAGGCATTAGCTATTTTGACGATGGACCAGTATCTGAGACTCGTAAAATTAATTCATTTTAATTGAAATTATTATTTTATTTTGTAATTAAATTGTAGGATAATTTTAGAGACTAACCAAAGTTTTCTTCTTATTTTAATTCATGTAAAATGATCTGTAAGGGCATAAGCCCATTTGTTTCTGTTAATTTTTGTAATAACTAGTAATGTGTTCATGTTTTTCTGTTTTTGTTCGGAACGTAAAAATTTAGAAATGATAAACAACTATAACGTTTTAGAAATTCATGTTCTTCTCATTTAATGAAAAAAAATATAGTTTTATTATATAAATTATAAAATACCAAGATTTGCCAATAAATTGATAAATACAAAGTTTTTCAAAATTAAATATAAAATGATCTTTCCATCATAATTAAATGTAACGCATTAGATAATCGAGTTTTGTTAGTATAATAAAGATTAAATATTGACTTGGACAAATTTAGATATTGTAACTAGCAATCTAGCATGGCAACTTTGGAAATCTAAGGCAGACTTCTCGATTATAGGATTTCAAGAACATACTTGACATCTTCTTCGGTTCAGACATCTCAATCCAGTCAATAAAACCAAGGCAAGTACAATTTGTGTTAGTTTACCAATTATTTAGTAATCGTTTTATTGCAAGTTTAAACCACGACGCAACACGGAACTCTCTTTCTGAGAGCATTGACTGATTAACTGTTGGGTACTGGAGGAGTAGTGTAATGAGTATGACCACATCCAAAATAGTATACTGACTGTGTTAGCTTACCCCTCATACACACGGGGATAAGCCATATCGTATCAATAGGATACAACTGTACAACCCAAGCCGGTCATATTCATTGTCTATTCACATCACAATGTTTTAACTACTAGAAAAATATTTATTTCAAATTGTTTAAAAGTGCATAACTCTATTATTATTTCAATTGTTGGATTATCATGAATTGTACTTTGCTCCCTCCTGACTGGAGACAACACTTTTAGGTGATTGCGTCATCGAAGATCTGATGCCTGTTCCCGCAGAACCTGGAACCCAAGATCAGTAGAGCTGGATAGTAATTTATTTAGTAACCAATGTATCAAATCTAGTTGTTGTAATTAATAGTTGTTGTATTTCAGAAATTTTAAATTGAATAAAAGATTTTATATTCATTAGAATTTTATCTGCATATGTTTCACTACTGAATACAGCTTACTGCCGCCGTCTCAACAATGGTGCAGGCTGGGCATGATCCGATTCGACCCAAGAAATTGGGACCGGGTCGTGACATATTTTTAGTGGTGGCCCATGCAGGTCAGATCTGTAAATTGGTCTAGTCAACTTAGTCTAGACCATCGCGCAGTTCTGTAACTTGACTTAGGGATAGTAGAGACTTTAGGAAAACAGACTTTAGAAATAACTAGAACACTTAGATGATATACACCATGTTACATTATAGGGCTGAAAATTATTTACATAAATATCTATTTTTGCCTGCTTATAGATTCGTAGGATACCTAGTTTGTGTTTGTACCTAAACCTTATCTAGATTAGGCTGATTGTACCTTTTGAGTGTCCCATGACGTTCGAGATTATTCTCCTACCATAATTTTTAGGTTCTAGTATGCTTTAGGATTCATATTCTTTTTGGAATAAGATTGAATTTTTCATTATTCTTCTTCTTTATCAAACCTAATTTTAACTTCTTCATTGGTTGATCAGATCTTACTTCTCTACCTTTATTTGGAATTTTGATTCGTTCGTTATGAAGAGTTTCAATATTCTCTTAGCAATCCTGATAAATTCTTATCTACCCCCTATATATCTACAACCATTATCCAACCTTTTGCCTTGACTAACTTTCTCGGAATCAATCCTGAATCAAAATTCTTCTGGGATCATTTAAACCATAAAGGTCAATTATTACCAGAAGAATTAGTTCAGTTCATGATTCTCCTAAAGGAGTTATTTCAATTTCAATATTGTTATCTCCTATGTTTTCCAAAGATCGAGAATATTTTCATATGTTGACCTCCTCCGCTCATTATAAAACCCCCACTCTCTCTATACAATTTCTTGATCCAATCAAGGCCTAGAAAACTTCTATGATCATGAAGCAGGAACGGTCAGAAAATTGATCACATTTTTGAATCCATTCTATTGTTCAATTTCCTTTAGTCAAGGAGATTTTTAGCTGTCCTAAAGCTATTTAATTTCTTGGCGTTACTAGACAATTTCAATTTGATTTTCTTGAAACAATGAGACTTACCTTCTCTCAAATTTCCAACTTTCCTTAGTTATGAAATTATTCTTCTCAAAATAATTTTTGTATTTCCTGAGTGATTTGTCAGGAATATTTTTATTAGTTTTTCTTACTTAATCTGAATCTGTGATGGTTCTATCTTATCAAGTGTTTGACTCAATTATTCAAATCAAGGTTGATCGTTTCATCTTTGAAATTGGAGAACAGATACTCCTCTTGATTTTTAGCCCCAGTCTCTTGAATCTCAAACACATATTTTGATAAATCCCTTGATCTCAGAAGAACAATCATCTACATTTTCTATCCTGTTTAGAACTTTAAACTCGTTATAATTATTTAAATTATACCTCGATGTTTATTCATGATTTTGATCATAACAAAATATTCTAAACTCTATCTAGAAGATTCTAAACATGTTTACAATATTATCTTGATATTTAGCAATCATGCCTCGAATCTGATTTTGTCTTATGAAGTAAACCTAGAACATTTTATAGCTTGGATTTTTAGAGTGCATGATATATAGGATATATATGAGTTAAAATGTACAATGGTGATTAGTATCGAGGAAAGTTTGTGAATAGTTTGACATTGAAGATTTAAATGATGTCAATGTTAGGCATAGAGATGCACTCTAGGAAGGTGCATGGTGAATTAACAATAAAGGATAATCAAAAAAAAATATTGGACTTAAAATGTAAATAATTGAGGATGACGAATTATATGAATAGTAGGGTGCCAATAAATAAATAAATAAATAATTGAGAAGATTGCACCCGATAATATGAATTTGAGTTTAGTGAAAATTAATAAAGGAAAAGATCTTATTTGAGTAATAATATCATATGCATCTTAGAATTAAATTTTATATTGACTTTGAAGAGTTGACACTTTTGATTTTAAGGAGAACAATTTTTGTAATGATAAGCCACAAGGAGTTTTGATTAAATATTTTCGAAGATGTAATTGATTGAATATAAAATCTACCAGTTGAGGGAAGAATATCATTGAAAGATTAGAGGATTTAAATAAATTTTTGGTGATGTGGCTTCGAATTTTAAATTAGTTGTCTCTAGATATGAGATATATATATGAAACGTTATGATTTTAGTTTTGAAAGTAAATTTTTGATTTAAGGATCCCATTTAAAGGTTATCAAAGTTTTTGAAGTATGATTTTTTTTACAAATTTTCCTCATTTATTGTATGTAGGAATTTGATTTGTGAAATGACAGTAAGTTTTTTTTTATTCGTTTGTCGAATTATTGAAAAACTTATGGTATTTTTAAAACTATTTTATAGATCCTCGCGGCAGGATAATTATATTGAGATGATCATCTTGCGCTTTATTAAGGGAGAGAGAGTAGCCATGATTAAATTTAAATCTTTGAGAAGTTTGTGTTTGAATCTTTTGATGTTTGAATTTGGATTTTGAAATAGAGATGGATGAACTTTAGGTTAAAGAGGAAATCAAATCTGCGGAAGTTCTATAAATTCTTGGAGACGAGCATTACGTGACCAAGATTGAATTTTGACTTTTGAGGAAATTATTTTTATTTGAATGAGGAGAAAAACTTATTCATCGAATTAACATTAGTAAAAAAATTGATTGAGGATTTGATTTGATTTTATGATCGAGTCACCAATTGATGTTTGAAGATGTTAATTTTTGGATACAAGAAATGGCATATTTGGATTTCAATTTTTATTAGCTTGAAAAACTTGAATGTGAGGATATAAAAAAAACAATTTGTGGATTAGTAATAAAGATTTTGATCTTATGGTTTGATTTATTACTAGAATTGGAATTGATGAGTAAAATTTTAAGTTTGATATTTTCTAAGGTAGAAAGTGGAAGCTTTGTAGGATTAAAATTTAAGGATAGAATTTATTTAAATAAAAGAGTTGAAGAATTGATATGGCACATTGACGATTTTGTAAAATCACAAGTTTTGAGGGATGTAGTATGATTGAATTTGATTTTAAGAAGATTATCATTATATTACAAGATATAAATTTAAAGGTTGTATTTGAAGATTAAAAATTAAAGTTTGTTTGGAGCATTCAATTTAAATTTAACATTTAAGGATTGGATTTGATTCAAAAATTTGAAATTTTGCGGAAAACCAAATTTCGAGGAGTTGAGGATATTGGTGATTTTGATATTTGGCATAAATAGTTATTATTTATTATTTGAATTGAAGAGAAAAAAAAATTGGAGAATAGGATCTGTGGATTATTGTTCAAATTCGAATTTCGAGGATGAGCTTTGAAATGTTAATCAAGAAATATAAAATTGGTTGGGTTTGATACGATATGTGATTGAACTAAAATTTTAGTGATGTGACTCATTAAATTTTAGAATTTACTAGCAGAGGTTAAAAGCTTAAATTTCGAGGACAAAATTTTCTAAGGAGGGAAGGTTGTGAAACCCGTAAATTTTCCAGTTCATTAATTGAATAAATTAGCTAAATATAAATCATTTGTTAATTTAGAAAATATATTTTTCTTTTTTGGAGTTTAGACAAAAACCCGTAATTTTAATTAGATAAATTTTAGTGTTAATAATTATTATTTATAGTTAAATTAAAAATTATTATTTTCAAAATAAATAATTATGGATGTTTGTTGGACCTGACTGTTCTTACCCATCCAGACCCGTCCCGAACCCATCTCAAATCCAAGATCGGTTTTCCAAAACTAATTCAGAAATCTCTTATTTATATCTTACATTTTCTTAATAAATAAAAAATAATAAAACAATTCTTTTATTAAAAGTTTCATTAAACTTTCTCTTTAACCCATCAGTTGAGGGAAAACCCCTCATCTCCCATACATTGCTCAGCCAACTCTCGGCCTCCCCGAGCAAACCGACGGAGACTCCTAAGTTTCCGAAACACCCAATTTTTCTCTATTTAAACTCCTCTAATTCCCTTCATCATCCCCACACTCTATTTTTTTCCAACCCAAAACTTAATCCCTAAAACCCCAGCTGTCCGGGCTGAGAACAGCCCCATCGACGCAGCGTCTCCCGCCGTCGAATCTCTCGGCAAACTCATCTCCGCCCTTCGACAAGTCCGCGGCCCCTGCCGCTGTGCTTCTCCAGCGCCCACTGCCCGAGTCCCGGCCGAACCGTACCCTAGTCGCCACCCGATCCGTGCTCGCAGCCGCCCGAGGCCGGCGACCCCCGCCACCGCTGTCCCCACGGCCCAGGCCGACCGCCGGCTACCGAAGCCTCGCCCCTACGCGCGCCTCTCCGGCCCCGACCCCATGTCCGCGTCCGCCCTGACGCCATCGACCCCCTGCCGTTTCTGATCCGCTGTTTCGGTTTCCGTGGATCGCTTCCCGCCTCAGATTTAGCGTTGTTCGTTGTTTTCGTAGCACTCTTTGTGACGCTGTCCGGAGACTTCAGAGTCTGTGACGGCGTGTTCCGAGTCCGAGGCTACCCTTCGGATTTCGTCACCAAGCTTTTGGGTAATCTCTGTTAATCTCAGTAGTTGTCCCTTGGGTTTATATTGTTGATGATGATATGGTTCCCGATCCCGCAACGGGAATCGGCTAATTTTGCAGTTTGGATTTTGGACTTTCCGAAATCTTTTCGGAATTGGTTCTGTGGCTTATTTTTCTTTGAGTGTTTCTGTTGGTTTAGAATTTCCAAGGAGTTTTGGTTTTTCGAAGTTCATTTCGGGTTTTCCGATTTCATTTCGGGTTTTCTGAATTTCCTTCGGAAACGTTCTGTGAATTAGATTTTTATTGTGGACAAAAATTATTTCTGTGGTTCCCTAGTTTGGGATATTTGTTGGAATTGTTGGAGCATTTTTCCAGTTTTGGGTTGTCCCAAAAACAGAGGAGATGCTGTCCAAATTTTTATAAAATTTACAAATGGATTTCAAATCGGTTTTCGAAAATATTTATAAATTAAATTTTGGGCGACGACCGTATCGGTCAATGGGCCCTTAGCGAAATGCAAATAAAACTGGCATTGTTTCAGACGTTGAGGCATTAGCTATTTTGACGATGTACCAGTATCTGAGACTCGTAAAATTAATTCATTTTAATTTAAATTATTATTTTATTTTGTAATTAAATTGTAGGATAATTTTTAGAGACTAACCAAAGTTTTCTTCTTATTTTAATTCATGTAAAATGATCTGTAAGGGCATAAGCCCATTTGCTTTTGTTAATTTTTGTAATAGCTAGTAACGTGTTAATGTTTTTCTGTTTTTGTTCGGAACGTAAAAATTTAGAAATGATAAACAACTATAACGTTTTAGAAATTCATATTCTTCTCATTTAATGAAAGAAATGTAGTTTTATTATATAAATTATAAAATACCAAGATTTGCCAATAAATCGATAAATACAAAGTTTTTTGAAATTAAATATAAAATGATATTTCCATCATAATTAAATGTAACGCATTAGATAATCGAGTTTTGTTAGTATAATAAAGATTAAATATTGACTAGGACAAATTTAGAGATTGTAACTAGCACATCTAGCATGGCAACTTTGGAAATCTAAGGTAAACTTCTCGATTGTAGGATTTCAAGAACATACTTGACATCTTCTTCGGTTCAGACATCTCAATCCAGTCAATAAAACCAAGACAAGTACAATTTGTGTTAGTTTACCAATTATTTAGTAATCGTTTTATTGCAAGTTTAAACCAAGATGCAACACGGAACTCTCTCTCTCTCTCTCTCTGAGAGCATTGACTGATTAACTGTTGGGTACTGGAGGAGTAGTGTAATGAGTATGACCACATCCAAAATAGTATACTGACTGTGTTAGCTTACCCCTCATACACACGGGGATAAGCCATATCGTATCAATAGGATACAACTGTACAACCCAAGCCGGTCATATTCATTGCCTATTCACATCACAATGTTTTAACTGCTAGAAAAATATTTATTTCAAATTGTTTAAAAGTGCATAACTCAATTTTTATTTCAATTGTTGGATTATCATGAATTGTACTTTGCTCCCTCCTGACTGGAGACAACATTTTTAGGTGATTGCGTCATCGAAGATCTGATGCATGTTCCCGCAGAACCTGGAACCCAAGATCAGTAGAGCTGGATAGTAATTTATTTAGTAACCAATGTATCAAATATAGTTGTTGTAATTAATAGTTGTTGTATTTCAGAAATTTTAAATTGAATAAAAGATTTTATATTCGTTAGAATTTTATCTGCATATGTTTCACTACTGAATACAGCTTACTGCCGCCGTCTAAACAACGGTGCAGGCTGGGCATTATCCGATTCGACCCAAGAAATTGGGACCGGGTCGTAACACACGCCGGCTGGAGGTGCAGCACACGGCGGCGGGTCTGCAGCCGCGGCGGACATGGCACCGGCGGCCGGAGGTGAGGGGTGTGTGTGTTTTTATTTTCCTTTTTTCTTGGGTTTGATGGTGGTGGTGGCTGAGGGTGTAAGCGACGACGGTGGTGGCTCACCGCAGCGGTGCGATGGCGCCCAGATATACACAAGGAAGAGGCAAGTCGTCGAGCGCCGGCAAAAACCAAGGGCTCGCGAGCTGTGCTGCGACGAACTCTCGCCGGGGCGGGACTGGTCTGGTGGTTGATAGGAGCAGTTGGTGGTGGTGTTCGTTGGACGTTGTGGCGCGAAGATTAGTCGCTAAGGGCTTGGCCGGGTCTTGGTAAGTAGGTTGGGTATGTCGGTGGTTTTCCTATTCTGTTTGATGATGGTGACGATGGTGATAGCCGGATGTGCGGTGGTCGAAAAGTCCGAGGCAGGGTATGAAGAGAAGAATGGGAGGTGGTGTGAGGGTGCCGGATGACGGAGATGTAGGTTGGAGTCGGGGAGGAGGACACGAGCGGGGACGGGGTCCGAGTAGGAGTAGGACGGTTGTACAGTCTGTGTCGGGTGTTGACACAAAGGAGAGGGCAGAATTTGTATATGTAAAAAAAGAATAATCTATTGGAAAGACACCGGGGTCGGACCCGAGGCCGTCACGGCTGACACGGAAGAGATGGACACCGACACGATGCACGTACACTTTATGGAAAATTTTGTGGAGTTTAATGAATGATAGAAATTTAGAGGAGTACCTGCCTATTTATAGGATGTGGGAATTCTCAGTTGGATAAAGATTAGGATTTATTTAAAACCCAAATAGATAATTAGCTACTAATAAATTTAAATCCAAATTCAAATCCAAATCCAATCCAAATCCAAATCCAATCCAAATCCAAATCCAAATCCAATTTAAATCCAATTAAATTCCAACCTTTAGCTTAAAATTAGATAAGATAAATCAAATTTCAAAATATAGATATTATTTTAACTATTTAAATAAATCCATAGAATCAAATCAAGATTTAAATCGCCATAATAATTCAAAAATATATTTCCAAAAACACTAATAATATTAATTTCGAAAATAATAAATATTATAAAAAATAAACTAATAAAATATTTATGAAATATATATGTATGTACAAAGAATATTATTTACTATTAATAACTGTATAAACCAAAGGCTTTTTATAAATAAATTTATAAACTTGAAAATTTTGATACGATAGCTAAAAATATTTATTATATATATTATTTTCAAACGATACAAATAGAAAAATGTTTTTCAAAAAAAATATGTACGCTCGCACATATTCGTACTCGTCGAGCAATTTCGAAAATTAAAATTTCGCGCATGACGTACAATACGTTATTGAGACGTATAAATACAAAAAAAATTAGTACAAAAATATAGTAGAAATTTAGAGGTTTTACAATGTTATTGAAGTAGGGGCACTTGCGTGTTGGCTAATCACCCGTGCGCATGCGTAGGAATAACTGTCAATAGATGCTTGTTAGAAGACTTGACAGTTATTGAATATAAACCGTATTGTGGAAACGACACGTGTTGGTGTGTCGTGGTTACGATGCATGTATAGTATCATTGGGGGGAGGGGACAGCTACTAGCGTAGGGGCTACATTTACATTTTACACATTTATGGGTGATAGTGACTCGGATGAGCGCTACTTGTTGCCCGACCGATAGTATCTCGGATGAGCGCTACTTGACGGCCACTCTTTATTACTTGCTTGCGTGAATCCGTACAGCCCCTGCGTAGAATGTTGTCCTCAAAGTGCATATCACATAGATGGTTAGGTACCCTATTGTGTTGTAGTTTATAGTTTTTTTTTTACTTATGCAGTTACATGGTATGTTCTTCATGTATCTTGTTACGTCCCTCTGAGGACCTTGTTATCTCTCCAGGTGTATGCTTTCATGATTTACTGCAGGTGTTCTAGCCAAGGCCGTGATCTTCTTCCTTCCTTCAAAAAGAATTGCGCTTGGTTTGTTTGATATTTTATCGATTTACTTCTTATACATTTTATTTTGAGATAGTTGGTAGTGGACTTTGTCTCCGCCCAACGTTTGTACAAATGACTTTAATAAGTTGATTTTATGATATATTGGTTTGTGGATGAGATTAGCTTCATGGTTACTATATTTTACAGCTTATGTATACATACGAGATATCCATATATTGGAGTATACTTCGTATGTAGACAGCTGGCATGATACGTTTCTAGTCCTCGTCTTTTGGGACTGGGACGTTACATATTTTTGTGGTGGCCCATGCAGGTCGAGTTTGTCACATCGATTACGCTACTATACCAATGTGAACCTGCATATAGGATTAGGATATAGGAATCTCATCCACAAGCTTGACTTCCTCCCTCAATTCCGAATCTCGAACTTTCGTCCGATTATCTTGACTTCCTTCTGCTTGATTCCTTTCACTACAAATCTTATCTTCTTTCGTACTGAATAGGGAGGTTAGGAGATAACTCATACGAGTATACGTGTTATATTCCTCAATTACTCCATTATTTGACTTTATAAGTTGAGTAGTATGACTACAACCTACCACCCGTATCCTTTTAACCTAGTATTAAAGTGTAACAGAGTGATAATGAATATATGCTAGTGTAGGAGAGATGTTTATCTAGAATATAGAGATTTTGTAGCCCATACCCATTAGTCAACTAAGGCCTGATACAAGAACCAGTAGGACGACTGTATACGCAAGCACACCGGATAAGACTTAGATCCTTAGGAAACTAGAACTATTTATTACTGCTTTCAACGTATTCTCCCGTACTTATACTTTAAACTACTATGAATAACGACGCTATTTATAGCCTAGTTTTGTAAGCTTATTCTTTGTCAAGCTTGTTTAGGACATATGTATACTGGGGACGCCCACAAGCATATTGTCTAATTAGAATTAATATATTATGGTCTGATCAACCATAGTGCACTTGGTTCGCTCTTCATATGATTATCCCACGTAGATTGAGATATAGAGGTATCTAGGATCTCATCCGCGACTGCATTGACAATTCCTCTTGAATTACACATTCGCCTTTGAATTACGTAATTGTATTCAATGACATCTTTCTTGAACTCTTTATTGCTTTTGTCTTTCACTGATTGGAAAGACGAACACTCGTATTTAATAGATAAATACAGAGTATCCCCATGGCCATGGTAGTTATATGTACAAGTATAGTAACCATTGGCCAAGACATATAACTACAACCTTGCCTAAAGTTGCTCGTCCTCCCTTGACCCAAATAGTAATATCGTGACCTTCTAGTCATTTGAGCTTAAAAGATGAGTAAGATCTTACCCTTGGGTAAGCCACAAACCTATGAGACTATCTAATCTCTAGGAATCATTTACTGTGAGTCTCCAAATATTCATCTTGATTCTTGGCTTAACTAGCAATCTGTATGCCTTAACTCAAACCTTACTTGACTAGGCCCCCACAGTTTAGACATAGAAGAATAGACCAAAACAAGGACAAGCATTGCAAGGACCATGGTAGACACCCATTCCAAGATTAGAGATTCAGCAGATGTTACTCTAGGTACAAAATTCTATTATCAAAGAAGTGACATAATATTAGAACAACACATTCACCAGCTTAGCCAAAATCTATAGCATGATGCCCCGTCATTATGTTGTATTAGTAATCAACAAGTGATGCATGAGCACTACATTTAATACCTCTAGAACACTTGTCACTATAGTCTGGCAGGTATGACATAAATAGAAATTCACGACTTAGTAGTTAGGGATCTTTCCCATGACGTGCTTTAGAGTTCGTTATTCCACCGATAAACTCTCATATACCATGGACAAGCGGGTCATTCTATCTTATCGACTCAGGTACCACTGTACGCGATCATTTCCATTTATTCGGACTCAGGATACAATCCTCGAAACTGATTCACAACTACCCTATCATGTTATCGATCACATCGTGACTTATTATTACCAAATATCAAGGTACGATATCGCGATTCAAATATTCCTAACCTCATTATTCCTAAAACCATATCCTAATCTCTAGAGTGAATAGATTGTAAGCCATTCTTACTTTTAAGAATTTGGGGATCACCGATTGATTGAGGTAAATTGGTTCTCACTAGGATGATAAATTAGTGACTCGTGAACTCCCACTTTCTTTTTAGATCTTTTGGTGTCCCTTACCGTGACTTTGATATTTGAAGTGTAATACTAGTTGTTACCTTCCAACAAAATTTATATACAAAACTTAAACGTGTCCACCTTCAAGTAGACATATCATGTCCCACACAAACACATCTCCTTGGACTCTATTATTATGATACGACTTTCAGGTCAAAAGGGACTAGCGATAACCCTTACCATAACACCGATGTACTTTCGGACTGCAGTTAGAGATCCAATCTTGACTCAAATCTTTTGGCCAAATATATGGTTGTGATCTACTCGAAGCCCTCTACGCACATGCCACTAGTGTGCCACTCAATAGAGGCCTTTTGTGCTACTTAAACACAAAAGTCACGAAAGGCGCATCTCACGACTTACAGAACCTATTCTACCAACCCGACGGGAAATTTGCCCAACCACTTGAATTTGAACCTATTCTACATTACCCTAACCTAATAGGGATGGTTTAAAATTCCACAAAATTTTGTCCAGCCACTATAGATTAAAATCTAAAGTTCATGCAATCAAAGATTGAAGTCCAATTAGGGAACCTATTGAGACTCAGTTAAACCCATCATAGCTTATCGCCATATTGGGACTATAAAACCAAACTTGATGAAATAGGCCCTCACCCCTATTATGTAGGTCCCATCTATTGGCTCACTAATTCTCCTTCCATAGATTTCATAACTATATCTCTTCGTAGCTTATGTTATGCATCTCTTGGTACCAACTAGCTTTCGGATATACTTGACCAAGACCTCTCATACTGTCTTGACCAAACATAATTAATATACGGGCCATATTAAATAGATAATACCTAGACTTCCTATAGAGTCTGTGACTATGATTGGAAATACCTCATACTTCCTATACCTCCTTAAATTTTGACCTTCTTAGAAGCCCTATTACTGTGCTTTTTTCGATTAACCAACTTCTATAAGTTGGGTAGAACATTAAACTTATTATACTCTACCTCTTAGAATGGTATTACAATCGTGACTGTTCTTCCGTCTGTATGGAATTTATGAAATGATCTTTTATTTTGCATTTTATTTTCCTTTGCTCGTGCGTTTAGATAACTACAGTAACAGATTGCAACCTAAATTCTTCAAGTCAATCATAGAATCATTTTTATTTAAATCAATAGAAAATTTTTTTGAGGTAAATAGATCGCAAGCCTCTCTAAGGAACATAAGATTTTGGAATTAACAAGTGGTTGGAAATGATTGGTTCCAATTAGACTAATAATTCAATGGTTCATAACGTCGACCAATATTCGTATCATGTGATACCCTCGACCGTGATTTTGATAATTGAAGCACAACGCTAGCCTTTTTCTTTCGACAAAGTTCACACTCAGGAACTAGACTAGTCATGCTACTCACATGACATACATGTCCCACGCAAACGAACTTTTCAGTGCTCTATTTAAAAATTACACCACGTGTATGACACATTGTTTCCTCAAAACAAACCATAGAGACCCAAATTCGACCTATTTGATTTCACCCATGCAAATATCGACCCATTCCCTTAACTAAACTGAATACTCAAGATCTATGCAAGACGCACACCTATGACGTATGCCTTCCAACAAGCAAGCGCATGCCTCCTACACAACACCAAACATCAGCCCACACATATTAGTCGTTTTGACTTAGAGTTTTCAAAACACTTGCCTAATCATAATCTATAGCCTGGGTTCTTTAATTATCATCGATTCTCATCACTTGGCCATAATTTCTTCTTTCCTAAGTTTTCAAGCTCACTTATTAGTTTCCCATGTTAGACGTAGAACGAATCCTTCTGAACCGACACACCTTAGTATATTCCAACAAGAGGTCGCTACCATCTTGTCAGAAGCATGTCCCCTAGAGTGACAATATTTTATTATAGTAACCTTCTTATAGTTGTTATTGACCAAGAACGTTATGGTGTTATCGAGGCTCACTTAGAATCCAAGACTGCGGTCAGAAGTGTCCATTATTCTCGTGTCCCTCCCTAGAAATTGTCCTCCTCAAGGTCTTGTAATGACGACGATCTTTACAGGTGGCCAACTTCTATAAGTTGGGTAGAGTCTGGAAGGAAGCATACCCCCATCTTGTAGAATATGAGGTCAATTGGGATTCCTATGACAAACACCCCTCCTTCTTTTCAAAAATTGAGCTAAGATTTGACGTACCTACTCATCCTCCGTACAAAATCTCGCAGTTCTTGATAATATGATTATTTTTAATTTTGAGGACGAAATTGTCATAAGCTGGATAGGATGTAAAACCCCTTATAATTTAAAATAATATTTAAATTATTTTTGGATTTTATTTAATTCTAATTTATTTTTATCTTATTTATATTATATAAAAGGACTTTAGCCATGGTTGAGTTTGAATATGCAAGACGACTAGAAAGTATGGCATGCCTAGCATAGTCGGGTGCTTTAACTAGTATGCTACCCATGTTAGGAATGCCATAGTCATATTGTAATCTCTTTTATGTTAACCATTCAAATTATGGCACAAGTTATATTTTTATTTAATTAATTAGTTAAGAAAGCCTTTATGACTTTTTAGGAGACCCGATTGCACCAAACCTTCCCAAACCTCTTCCAAGCCAAACCCAACCCTATGTAGGCATGTTGGACATTAATAAATATTAATAATTATATTTATTTATATTTAATTCAGATTTTTTAGTATAATTACATAGATATAATTAAATAGTTCTATATTAGGAAACCCTTTTTTAAATCCTCAATCCAGTCAACTTGCCAACTCACCAAACAACCAAATCATGCCAAGTGGACCCCCACCATGATAATTTCGGCCAAGCAACCCCCCATGGCTGAATGCATCAAATTAAATAGAATTTAAATCCTAGATTGCTTAAAATTTATTTAAGGATATGTTTAAATATACCAACTTATCCCAAATCTTAACCAAATCCTAATCTTTCTCTTCCTCACCTTTGGCTGACCAAAACCCTTCTCCCTCTTCATAATTTCAGCAGCAATAAACTCTCCATAGCATCTATACATTATCTCCTCCATTGCACATCTCTCTATCCTTCACAAAAACTTATCTTCTCCCCCATACATCTCCGAAACCCCTCAAAACAAATCCTAAAAATTCCATCTCCCATCCAATCCTCTATAGCCATTATCAAATCTCCCATACTCACAAAGAGAGGATTAGCAAGCGAGGATAGCGGAAAAGATTGGAGCTTTGGTGAAGAGAAGTTATCATCACCCTTTCTATGAAGGATCTTTGGTAAGAACCCAAATCTTTTTTTCTAAAAATCATTGCTAAAATTCTGTAGAAAATATGTTATTAATTCTGTAAAAATTATATTTTGATGGCTTTTTTAGATATAATCATCCATAAAGGTTTCAAGAAATATATGCGTAATATTCATGTGTCGGTAGGATCAAAATTAACCCTATTGTAAAGAAACTATGAGTTATTGGTGCCTATTTTCGAAACTGGATTTTATGTGTGTTCATATACATAAATTAGGATTTTTAAGTATTTTTTTATGATTTTAGCAACTCAAATCTGGTCGAGAAAATTGTAGGTCAAAACTAGCTAATTTTGGATAACCGGCTGACCTAGAATGTCCCAAACTTGTAGTATAATTCAACCCTTGTACCTCTGATATTATTCTATAAAATAAATTATTTTATTTCTGTTTAAAATATATTTTTAATTATTTTAGCAATTTTGAGTCATTAACTATGTTCCGGGCGAGTTTCGGGTAGACTACCTGACTTATTAATCAACCAGTCATAAATGTCTTTAGAAATATTAATTCTAGAATTTCAGAGATAAATCTGTAGAAAATTAGTTTAAATATTATTTTTATATTTTTATATAATTTTTAAGTATGTTATTGAAGTAGGGGCATAACCAACTAATTAAAAGTTAGAAAACCCTAAAACTGTGTTTCGATGTCTCGTGGAACATGTATGTGATTGTATGGATCTAAATAGTTCCACGAGAGAATGAATATAATTTTAACACATTAATTTGACTAATTAAGTCGTATCGTATGTTTCATAAATAGTGACTTAATTTAGTTAATTAATTATCTAGGAACGTCGGGTTCCGGAGGCGTGGACACGGGAGCGGTGTTTCATATTTGCAGCACGAAATCAGGCAAGATACCTTGCCATATTTACTGCTTATATTTATTGTATTTTAGTTCAACTATTGTATCTATATTCCTTTTTTATTATTTTCTTCTTGCATGTGGACCTAGAGTTAAGTGACTACCGTCAATAGAGTGCATGTCATTAACTTGTCACGATTGTATCACGAGTTGTGTGTGAGTTGTGAGTATCATGTAGTGGTCACTTGCGTGTTGGCTGATCACCCGTACGCATGCGTAGGAATAACTGTCAATAGATGCTTGTTAGAAGATTTGACAGTTATTGAATATAAACCGTGTTGTGGAAACGACACGTGTTGGTGTCTCGTGGTTACGATGCATGTATAGTATCATTGGAGGGAGGGGACAGCTACTAGCGTAGGGGCTACATTTACTTTTTACACATTTATGGGTGATAGTGACTCGGATGAGCACTACTTGTTGTCCGGCCGATAGTGTCTCGGATGAGCGCTACTTGACGGCCACTCTTTATTACTTGCTTGTGTGAATCCGTACAGCCCCTGCCTATAACGTTGTCCTCAAAGTGCATATCACATATATGGTTAGGTACCCTATTATGTTGTAGTTTATAGTATTTTTTTACTTATGCAGTTACATGACATGTTCTTCCTGTATCTTGTTACGTCCCTCTGAGGACCTGGTTATCTCTCCAGGTGTATGCTTTCATGATTTACTGCAGGTGTTCTAGCCAAGGCCGTGATCTTCTCCCTTCCTTTGAAAAGAATTACGCTTGGTTCGTTTGATATTTTATCAATTTACTTCGTGTATATTTTATTTTGAGATAGTTGGTAGTAGACTTTGTCTCCGCCCAATGTTTGTAGAAATGACTTTAATAAGTTGATTTTATGATATATTGGTTTGTGGATGAGATTAGCTTTATAGTTACTACATTTTACAGCTTATGTGTACATACGAGATATCCATATATTGGAGTATACTTCGTATGTAGACAGCTGGCATGATACGTTTCTAGTCCTACGTATTTTGGGACTGGGGCGTTACAAACCCTCCCGATCCTACTGGAAGCGTCAAGATCGGGGCTGAGATCAATCTCTTCTTCAATTCTTCAAATGATGTCTGACACTCTACTGACCAAACAAACTCTATATCCTTATGCGTCAAATGCGTCAAGGGTGCCAAAATCTTGGCAAAGTCTGCCACGAACCTTCTGTAGTAACCTGCCAGTCCCAGAAAACTATAAACATCTGTTATTATCTTCAGAATGGACCAATTTTCTACTGCCTCAACCTTCTTCGGATCCACTGACACTCCTGCTCCAGAGATGATGTGTCCCAGGAACGAAATACGATCCAACCAAAACTCACATTTACTAAGCTTCTTATAAAATTGATGCTCCCTCAAGGTTTTCAAAACTGTTCGAAGATATTTCTCATGTTCTTCTTCACCACTGGAATAGACGAGGATGTCGTCTATGAACACTACTACAAACTTATCCAAATATTGTATAAAGATACGATTCATCAATTTCATGAACACTGCTGGGACATTAGTCAGTCCAAATGGCATCACCAGAAACTCATAATGCCCATACCATGATCTAAATGTTGTCTTGGGTATGTCCTGCTCCCAGACCCTCACTTGATAATATCCGGATCAAAGATCAATCTTAGAGAAGATGCAGGCTTTACTTGACTGATCAAACAAGTCATCAATCCTTAGTAACGAATACCTGTTCTTCATCGTTAATGTATTCAACTGCCGGTAATTAATGCACATTCGCGTCGATCCATCCTTCTTGGGTACTAAAATTACTGGTGCTGCCCAGGGCGATTCACTGTCTCGGATAAATTGCTTCGCGTTTAGTTCTTCTTCATGCTGGTACAACTTGTCCAACTCTGACTGCGACATCCTGTAAACTCTGTCATCTTTAGGCTCTGTTATAGGATCCAACTCAATGCAAAACTCCACATCTTTCACCGGTGGTAAACCTGGAAGCTCATCTGAAAATACATCAAGAAATTCTCTGACTACTCTTGGAATCTGCTCCTGCTCTACCAATGCTGCTGTAATTATGCCCTTGGGCCAATCCTCCAATGATCGAACAAAGGCTAACACTTCAATGCCAAGAACATTAAATACTACCCTACCTCCTCGATAATCTATCGTCGTATTACTGTCTCTCAACCAGCCCATGCCTAGGACAACGTCAGAGTTGTCCATAGAGAACTTAATCAAAGATACGGGCAATAATCGCCTACATAGTACAATCGGACACACTAAGCACTCTCTACTAACTCCTACAAGCCCATTACCAGTGAGTATATTAATCCTCTCGGGCAATGCGTCGAACTCCAATCTAATACGTGTCGCAAATCGTGCAGATATAAAAGAATGGGTAGCCCCCGAATCAAATAATGCTACTACAAAAAAAGGTAACAAAAATATTACATGCAACCACGTCGCTTTAAGCTAGTGCCTCCTCTAGTGATAAGGTAAAGACCTGGCCCTTGCCTTGCTGAGCTCCCTGCTGTTGTCTTCCTTGACCATGCTATTGTTGTGGCCTCTGCTGGCCTTCCTGATTCTGTGCTTGGCAAAACATCTAAGCCTGCGTCGACAGACGCTGGGCTAGCGGCCTTACGACCAATGCTGGTCCTCTGTTCGGTGCTGCCCCCGGAGCTGGCGATATCGGAAATTGCTGAACTGGCCCTCCTGGCCTCTGCATCATAGGACAATTAGCAATTTTGTGGTCTGGACTGCCATATCTCATGCATAACCCATTAGCTGAACAACACACATCCCTAGTGTACCCTCCATTACCGCAGTAAGTACATCCAATGGGTGCCCCCTGGCGCTGCAGCTGGTTCCTCGGCTGCTGATACCGAACTGGTGCTGTTATCTCTGATATCGTCGTCCTCTGCGACGCTCTTGACTCATGAATACGGATGTCGGGTGCTGGTGCCTATGTTCGCTGTACTGCTCCTCTGTCCCTACTCTGGAAATGAGACCTCTTCTGGCCTCTAGTCCTTATCATCAACCTTTGTTGGGTAAGCTCATGCCTCCGTGATGTCGTTAAAACGATATCAAAAGTTTGATAGTCGTACCCTTCTACTAGCTGTAGAATCTATAAATGAAGTCTCTGCTGGAATCTCATAGCCTTCTCTGGCTCGATAGCCACCATCGCCGGTACAAACCGACTCAGTCTGCAGAACTCTGCTGCATATCCATCTACCATTTTACAGCCTGCTTAAGACTGGTAAACCTCTGTTGTAGCTCATACTGTGCTACCACACCAAAGTACTTGGCCTTGAATCTGGTACTAAAGCTATCCCAAGGAATATGATGCCCTATTCCAACCTCTTCTGAAGCCCACCAGTCGCGGGCAAGATCCTGAAGTAACAGTCTGACTTGGTCAACCTTCTCTTCTGTTGGAACCTTTGTTGCTGTCAATATGGCCTCAATATCCTGAAGCCAAGCATCCGCCGTGATGGCATCCTTCGTGTCGTCAATGTATCTTGGGTTAAGTCGACAAAACCTCTCCGATGCTCCCGAATCATTCTTGACACTCCTCTCAAGGGCTGGATGTAACTCCTGATTCAGTAGCACATTTTGTTCCTATTGCTGGATCTGCTGTTGCTGATGGGATGCCACCTGACGCTGCTGAGTGGCTAGGAATCCCCGGATGACCTCCAGGAGTGCTGCAGCATCGGACACTGTCAACATTATTGGTGGTACAGGAGTTTCTAGAAAATGCGATTCCACTGGTTCTGATATCACTTCTACTCGAATCTGGTCAGGAGAAGGTATTCTTTCATACTACTGCCCCATCGAGCCATGTTCTACTGGACGTTCTTCCATGTTGGCCTCACAAACTATTGAGAAAGAAGCACCCCTATAGGGAAAGATACAGGATATCAAATGATAGGACGAGAAAGATTCGAGGATACAAGTCAAGTTATCAATCAAAGTAAGGAAAGGAAGATGGAGTAAGAAATCAAGGAAACAAGTTTTGATTAAGATTCCTATAATAATAACACCCACAAGTCTGAAAATTAGACCTGCATGGGCCACCAATAAAATCTTGTCACACCCCAGTACCGAAAATACGGAGATGGACTAGGCCAGCTATGCCATATGAGGTATGCAAACGTCATACGACGATCGTGGCTATCAAGAGACAAGGGGGTGCAAGCTACAATCAAGTCTCCTATGGTCTCACGGAACATCTATATCTCAATCAATCAAAATAATGAAACAATAATTAATGAGCATATGAGATAAAGCAGTAAGGTGTCCCCGACGCTTCATCAAAATGATCATAGGAAACTAGCTTTATAAGTTAGCTAGCCCAGAGAGTCATAGGTACATAATCGTATCCAGCTGCAGTCTGATTTAATTACAATCATGCAAAAGATAAAATATCCAGATTAACCGGCTAACAGGTGTCGGTGGCTAAATGCCAGAACATATGTAATGAATACTATAGTGGTGGAGAAGAAACCCACAAAAGTTCCCTGCCAGCCATGTCCCTAGTATGCACTGTTACTTCCATTTTCCTTATATGTATTTTCATTATACGTGTACGGATTTTTGACATTTGTCAGGTAGATCGTAGTTAGACTTATCTTGCTTAGGCTAGTCTTGGTTTAATCTTGCCTTAGTTTATTTGGTTTGGTTCAACATGACTTGGCTTGGGTTGGTTGGCTTGAGATGGAGAGGTTTGGTATTTAAGTCGACTTCTCTCTCTCCTCCATAACTTTCATTTATTTCTTATCATCTTCTTCATTTACTCCTCTCCACCTACACCCAAGCCCTAGGCAAGTACAACTTGCTTCATGATGGATCTCAAATTTTATTGTTCCTTGTCTTCCTTGCTTGATTCTAAGCCTCTTTAGAACTTGGAGATTTTGGTTTTGAGAATTACATTTTTGTAGATCTAAGTTTATAGTTTCTTCAGTTTTTCTTGGTTTTGATCTCTTAAACTTTGTTATTTTCGAATACGAATGGTTTCGTGTTGTAGAGAATTAAATTTCATTCAGTTTAGACCTTATTTTGCCAATTTCGAGTCCTTTAGCCCAAGTTATGGACATTAGAAGTTTTGAAACACCATGGCCAAAAGCTTGCTGGTAGGGACGATACCTCGCGCACCTTGCGTACCTCGTGCGTACCTCGTGCACCTCGTGCGCACCTAGTGCACCTTTTGGTCCATGCACCTTTTGGTTCATGCACCTTGCACCCCGTATACCGTTTGGTTCGTGCACCTTGTACCTCGCACACCGTTTGGTCCGTGCACCTTGTACCTCGTGCACCTTTTGGTCCTTGCATATTGTACCTCGTGCACCTTTTGGTCCGTGCACCTTGTACCTCGTGTACCTTTTGGTCTGCGCACCTTACAACTCGTGCACCTTTTGGTCCGTGCACCTTGTACCTCGTACACCATTTTGGTCCGTGCACCTTGCACCTCGTGCACCTTTTGGTCCGTGCACCTTGTACCTCGTACACATTTTGATCGGCGTACCTTGCACCTCGTGCACCTTTTGGTCCGTACACCTTGTACTTTGTGCACCTTTTGGTCACCTTGCACCTCGTGTACCTTTTGGTTCGCGTACTGTAAAACTCCTAAAATTTCTACTATTTTTTTATTAAATTTAGTACAGATTAAAAATTTTGTAATACACGTCGCGTAGTCGTATTATACGTCGCGCATGACCTTTTATTTCTTTTTCGAATTTGCTCGACGAATGCGATTATGTACGAGTGTACATAATTTAGAAAAATATTTTTCTATATTCAAAATAATATATATATAATAATTATATTTAGTTATCATACTGAAATTTCCAAAGTCTACAATTTTATTTATGAAAGCCTTTTCGTTTATAGCAGTTACTAATAATAAATAATATTCTTTATAAATATTATTTTAATTATTTATTAGTGCATTTAAATAATAATAGTATTTTTGAAATTATTATTATTGTATTTTTGGAAAATATATTTTGAAATTATTGTAGCGATTTAAATCTTGATTTGAGTTTATGGAATAAATTAAATAGTTAAATATTTGCAATTTGATTTATCCCATTTGATTTTTAAATCAAGAATTTAATTAGATTTAAATTGAATTTGTATTGGATTTGGATTTGATTTCATTGTTTTAAATTAAGTAGAGAATTATCTACTTTGGGTTTTAAATATTCCTAATTCCTATCCAATTGGGAATTCCCACATCCTATAAATAGGCAGGTACTCCTCCAATTTTCATCGTTCATTATTTCTCCAAAATTTTCCACCACAAACGTGCAGTGCATCGTGTCCGTGTCCTCTACCCCATCCACTATTTATCTTCTTGTACAAGAACATAAATTTCCGCGCCGTACGACCCCCACAACCTCCACCATGTTCCTCCGTGCCGCGCGTCTCTTCCTCCGCCTCGAACCCAGTCGAGCCCGACGAACGTCGGTGTCTGCGATCCGCTGACCTAGGCTCACGGCGAGCCGTGCCTAGCCGTGGTGAGCTCAGCATCCGCGAGAGCGGCGCTCCGCCGCGCACGGCGGCAGCCTCCGTGAGCTCGAACCTCCACAGTTGCTCCCCACCTCTTTCCGCTGTAAGCGAGCCCAGCACGCCGCCGGTCGTGCGTCCCCGTGCCCGAGCACGCCGTCCAAGCTCCACACACCCCTCGCCGAGTCCTTCGCCCTCACCTCTGCCGTCCACCACCGACGTTTTTCCCGACAGATCCGCCGGACCACCGAACTCCGCCTCTCTCCGACTTCCCTCTCCCTTCCTCCGCTCTTCCCCGGCGAACTCCGTCACCGCCTATCCTCGCCGACCTAGCTCAGTCCAGCGCCGCCGCCGCTCTGTCCTCCACGGCGCCGCCCCTAGTCGCCCTTCCCTCTCACCGCCGATCTCGAACCGCCGCGCGTCCCCTCTCTTCTCCGCCTCTCCCCGTCGGCGCCCGACCGCCACCGGACCACCGACCATTCCCCATCTCTCTCTCGAACTTTTTCCCCCTTCTCTCTGAATTTGTTTTATGTTACTCTCTCTCTCTCCCATACTTGAAGTTAAAGGAGAGCAGCTTAGTGTATCCTATTATTATTATTATTATTATTATTATTATTATTATTATTATTATTATTATTATTATTATTATTATTATTAGTATTAGTATTATTATTATACTGATATTATTATTATTATTAATTATTATTATTATTATTATTATTATTATTATTATTATTATTATATTTATTAATAAAACTATTAGTATTATTTTAAATTGTTTTTATTAAGGTATATTTTTCCAGAAAATATTTTTTTAAGCAAAAGTATAGTTTTGTGTTCTCTACATAGAATTTCAAAAATAGCTTTGACCTCAAAAGGGTATTTGGACAACTTTAATTTTATTCCTAAAAATGTTTTCCTAGATTTTTTATATAATTATCTAAAGTATTTTGGGCTAGAATATATATATGTATATATATATATAAATAGTTTCAAATACTATAAGTACTTTTTCCAAATAGTTATAAATATTCCTCGATTTTCAAGTAGTAACAGTTTACCAAAATTTTATTTTTACAAACTTTGGGTTTTAGCCTAAATCTATTTATTCCTCTGTTTTCGAGTATTTATCAAAATTGTTTTACTAGTAAATATATCTATAAGTACTTTCTAAAAACATATATATTTATTATTGATCAAATTTTCTTCTATTCTTTCGACCGTGACTAATCCTAATCTTTCATATTCCTTAGCCCATTTCGAGACTACCTTATATCCACCCTAACCAATTTGATCCTTCTGGACCCAATAGAATTGTTCGTGCCACCATCAGAGGTCACCTTGCATAGTGGTTACATCAAAGTTACAGTTTGTGCCACCTTGATCATTGTAGTACACCAGGCGTCCTACCAGGCAAGACACCTTGCCATTTACTGTTTATTTATTTTAGCTCATATTTCATGCATTATTTATTTTCTTTATGCAAAATAAACTGTGATACATGGCATAACTGTTAGAACTTACTGTTCATTTATATTTCCTGCTATGTATTAGTTTTCTTACACATTAAACCTAGATTTAAGGGACCACCTTATGTGTTGCATTCATTGGTCTTGGCACATTGTACCACGAAGTTGTGTGTCGTATGTAGGACACGGAAGTACGTGATTGGCTGGCCACCAGTACGTATAAGCCGTGCGATAGGAATAACCGCTAATAGAGATTGCATGCTAGTTTGACTTAGCGGTTATAGTGGTTTGTGTTATGGATACAACACAGTAGGCATTGGGCGGGGAGGACAATTCCTTAGCGTATGGGCTTCGATGCACTTCCCTTGTGACCCGGACTCTCCGTTGGAGATACGGGTTGATGACCCATGATTACTGATGGTCACTGACGATTCTGCGGAACGTCATGCTCTTACTGATGGGGCCTCTGGTGCCCAAGCGGGGAACTACGCTGATCCTATTTAGCCAGGGCCCATGCGTAGGAAGGATTGTTCTTAACTACATTTCACCTAGAATGGATAGGCACCTTTATCCGTTAGGTACAAGTACTTTTGGTTTGAGTACTTGTATCTGATCGTGGCTTGGGACAATAACTTGTCGCGGATTAGTTCGTCACATCTTGTCCTTGTTTGGTTGTAGGTGTAACTTACTACTTCGATGAGAAGGTATTGAACCTTGTTGGGGTCCGGATACCATATTGGATTATTAGCATGGAAACATACGTCACCGTGAATTAGTTTACCATCTCCTGTCCTTGTTTGGTTGGGGGGATGGTACGCTCGTTCAGTAGGTGCGTATTGGACCATGTTATAATTCGATTGACTTATTTATTTGAGCAATATTTAGTCAGTTTATATGGCATGATATTATATGTCTTGTTACGTCCCTCGGAGGACCTGGTTATCTCTCCAGGTGTGTGCTTTTGTCTTTCGCAGGTGCTCTAGCTTAGCCGTGGCCATCTCCATTTCCTCGAGGATGATTGCGTTTTGATCGTCTTCGCTTCACTCGCCCAATTTATTCTTTTGTGTATCATATATTTCTTTTATTTGTTGGTAGTGGATTTGTCTCCGCCCAACATGTTGTATCAAGACAATTCATTATCATTATATGATATCTTTTATTCATTTATGTTGTGTGGATGAGATTAGTTATGGTTCTACTGTATTTTACAGCTTATGTATTTATACGAGGCTTCCATATATTGGAGTATACTTCGTATGAATACAGCTGGCATGTCTACGTTCCTAGTCTGACGTATTTTGGGACCGGGGTGTTACATGTTTTTGTGGTGGCCCATGCAGTCCAAGATAAATTGTTTGGTTACTTTACCGTACTAAGCAAGCCTGCGAATAGGATTAGAAGCCTAGGATCTCATCCACATGCTTTATAAGCTCTCTGAAATTTAATTAGATTTAGTTAGAATTAATTAGAGTAATCGTATTTAATTAGGAATTTAATATGATTAATTATGATTTTCTAAGTTATTAATAATTTTCCACTTTTATTTTTGATTATTATCGACACGTTACCGTGACTTTTAAATTAGGAGCACAAGGCTGGTCATTTTCTCAAGACCAACTTGTCATGCGCGATCTACTCGAGACGCTCTACATCCATGACCTTCGTGTCCCACTCAGACACACTCCCTTGTGCTTCATTTTTATCGCACAACTTTTCGGACAATTGACCCAATCCCGATTTACCCCACCGAGTTGCATTTAATTCCCACTTGTATTGGAGACACCAATTTGACCCAAACTGGTCGACCCAAATTATGGATACGGACCATTTTGAGTCTACTACACGCGTGACACTTGTGTCCCATCCAATTTAGTTCCCGTGTACTATTTATTTATCAATGATATTAAATGGCTAATTTAGGTCATTTAATTTCTGGGACCCAATTAAACCCAATTGTGACCCAACCCGACCCATCGGGACTCAAACCAAGCCACATGGCATCTCCCCTACAACATACATACACACACACAACACCCTATAAATCCTATAAAACACCAAACACCAAAAACACACATTACCATCACACCCTCTCATTTCCTTAAATAAATACAACACTCCCATCACCATCACCTATCACTATCACTCTCTCTCTTCCCTCACCCCCCACAAAAAGTAGCAGCCAACACTCTCCCCCCATTCCTACGTTCTCTCTCCTCTCTTTAACTCTCATCTCTTAATAAAACACACACACAACCATCACCATCACTCTTTTCTCTCTCTCTCTCCTTATTTTTAAACACACATACTCCACCACCATACTCTCCTCTCCCTCACCTCCCTCTACCCGAAAGGAGAAGCTCCCCTCTCCATTCGGTCCTCTCTCCCCCCTCTTCTTCTTCATTTTCATCATCTCTCTCTCTCACTCTCACACTCTCCCCTATAAAACCGAAACCACTTCTCCTCCTCCATCCTCACTCACTTCACCACCACCACAACCTCCTCTCCTCCTCCACCTCCACCACAGCTCAGCCCTCCCCACTCCAGGCCGACCACAAGCACCACCACCCCCTCCTCCATCTCTTCTAGGTACACCCCTCTCTTCCTTCTTCATTTCTTCATATATATGTATATATATATATATAATCTTCTAATATATATATAAATGAGTGTAATTAAATGTTAGATAAATGTTAATGTGTATATTTCATAATGGGGTTATGAGGAATTGGATGTTTTCATTGTGTTGTAGGAATTTTCTTGGGTACATGTAATGGAGAGATTGTCTCCTAAATTTATTATGAGAATACATGCATATAATTTTTGAAAATACTGTTGTTAGTATATATAAATACTTCCCATATACACATGTTCTTTGTGTACACACTCTTTATGTATTTTTCCATAGATATATGTATAAGTATATATTTATACACTTTTCCAAGTATAAATGCTCCTTCACATATATATGTATATGTATATGTACATACTTTTTATATAAAAGAAATTATATACTTTGTCTCTATGTACATAGGTGTATATATATATTTTTCTATAAATATATGTACATATATACTCACACTTATTCCCATGGTGAATGGCATATACTCTTCCATATATCAAATATGTATACCATGCTCCAACCTACAAATATATAGGTATAAATGCTTCTTTATATATATGTATACATAATATATATATATATATATACTCCTCCAAATATATATATGTGTATGCACTTTTATATAAATAAAAAGATATATTTTTGTCTCTAGGTACAAATATGTATATATATGTATATACTTGTATATGCACAAAATATATAAATACTTTGCCTCATTACGAGTATATATATATATATATATATATATATATATATATATATATATATATATATATATATATATTTATATATTTATATACCTTGCCTTTTGTACACACATATATATGAAAATATATATATGTACTCTTAGCCTCATTATGTATATATGAATATATATATATATATATATATATATATATATATATATATATGCACTTTTTTCGTATATCAAATATATATATACATGTATATACTTTTCATATATATATACTCCTTGTTACATTATGACCATATAGATATATAAGGATATACACCAATACTTTCAAATGGATATACCCCTTTTTCCACATATTTTATATCCTTTGTTCTCATTACATTCTTGTAAAATAATTGGTAAATACTAATTTTTATATAATTATGCTCTATGTATACCTAGGACTAGTTGGTATAATTTCTATACCTGTATATACATATGCTCTAGGTGTACTTGTGTTTTATGTATAGAAGAGAATTTGTGTACATATAATCTCTACGCTTGTACCAACGTACTCTCTACTTGTGTGGTTGTTAGCGTGGTTATGATGTCTTTGTAGCGTATCTTGAGCCTTGGTTGTGGAATTGTAGGTCTCTTGGACGGCGTGGTTGCGACAGGAGAGACCGGAGCTCTGTTGGCACATAGCGGGATTGAAGGCAAGTATACCTTGCCTTGCATCTACTGTCTTTATATATACATTATTATATTCTTGTTAGCGTAGACTTGATTAGTAGAGTCCGAGATTTTCCCGGGTATGGTCGATATGGACATCGACACTAGGACTACCTACTTGGCTTAGTTCTAGATGACGTACCCTTAGCTGCGGAGTTGTTGTTACAACTCCCTAGACCATGACACGTGTTACGACACGGCACTGAGTGAGATCAGATCATGGCATGCGCTGTCGCTCTCGACTGGCCATCAGTGCGAGTGGCTCGTGTGACGGCGGCACATATAGGGTAGTGATTGTCCTAGATAGCTGACTCTTCATAGAGAGTAGATGTTGGGTCGTGGATGTGACTTATACATCACGGGGCAGGAAAGACAACCAGTAGGCGTATGGGACAGACAGTTATATTATTTTATGTTAGCCTCAGGGATGGTCGTTGTTGGCATGGGCCCTTACTAGTAGGTACGTCTCCGGCAGCGGCCACTAGATGCGCGCTAAGTTCAGTCGGGAGGACGCTAGTATTGAGCTTATCGGCTCGTGATCCGACGCTCGGCCCGTGTTTTGACGCAAATCCTTCGGCTCGTGATCTGACGTCGGCCTGTGTTTCGACGACATTATTTTTACCTACCCATACGTTCCAAAGTTGTCTTTGTATGCATTCACTTAGACTGGTTAGCGTTTCTCCTTCTGTTAGATCAGTATTTACTTTATGGCATGTCCCTATTTGTATCTTGCTATGTCCCCTGAGGACCTGGTTCTTTTCTAAATCCCGACGAGCACACATACTCGACGATATACGGTGCCGGAGCTGAGGCGGGAGACTTTGGCGAGGACTACGAGGTCTACCCCGAGGAGTTCCCTTGACCTCGGTATGCTGCTACTTGGGCTGAGAGTTTCATATCTAGTTAGCTGATACTCTTAGCTAGTTATCTTCCATTCATGTACTTTCATTTTGATGTACCGTGGGATTGTTTCCACCAGACCTGTATTTTATTTCAGTTGTATTTGGATATTCAGACCACTCTGTGTTTATATTCAGCACTTTTTTCTATGTCATTTGTGGATGAGATTTAGATATTGCCTGTGTTTGGTTAGTTACGTTTACAGCGTAGTACACCTAAGTGAGTCCATTAAATTAGATAGCTCACTCTAGGTCATATCAGCTGGCCAGGTTAGGCCCTAATTCCATACATTTGGGAGTGGGGCGTGACATGGTTTTAGTGGTGGCCCATGCAGGTCTATATTCATCGCTTAGGGTAAAACCGACGCGAGCCTGCAATTAGAACTATAAAATGTAGGATCTCAACCATAATTTGATTATCGCCTTGACTTCCGCTTCTTAAATCTTAAGATTGAAATTTAGCATCATGCTTGTTTTCTGTACCTATCTTATGGAAGTTTTGTCACTTTCAGAGAGATGCATTTGCATGATGGACGCGCGACTTATGGCGTTGCCCAGGCATCCGACACCTTGCCCAGTGATGATAGGACTCCAGGTCCTACGGATACTCAGACTTCCGGACGAGTTCAGGCCGTCCCGATGACTCCATCCATCCATGCGGGGTTTGCACCGCAGCCGGCACCCATGCACCAGGAGGGCCAGACATCACAGACGCCAATGCGTCAGGAGGAGAACCCTGTGCCGTCACCACCTCCTTTCCCACCCCAGATGCCGCAGGGAGCATACCAGCAGCAGGTGTACTATGCACCCCATCCTTCCCAGATGCCACAGGGAGCGTACCAGCAGCAGGTGCCCTATGCACCCTATCCTCCCTAGATGCCGCAGGGAGCGTACCAGCAGCAGGTGCCCTATGTACCCCATCCTCTCCAGATGCCGCAGGGAGCATACCCGCAACAGATGCCGTATGCACCTATCCCGCCACAGATGCCACAGACGGAGGGACAGCCCCAGATGTTCCAGTTCTTCCAGATGATGATGCAGCAGCAGTGGCAGCAGACGGAGGCCATGAGACAGACTCTGATGACTACCTTGGAGAGGATGACGACACCAGCACCGGCGCCACCACCAGCCCCAGCACCAGTCCAGCAAGTAGGCACCATTTGGAGGTACTGTCAGATGAACCCGAAGTCCTTCAAGGGGAACGAGAGCCCGAAGGAGATATCAGACTGGATAGCCAGCACACAGAAGAACTTGGAGGCTTCGCAGCTACCTGCTGACTTGTGGATGACTGCCGTTAGAACTCAGATGGAGGGGAATGCCCATCATTGGTGGGAATCGAAGGAGCACGAAGTCGGCAAGAACAAGACTTGGGAACAGTTTCTGGAGTACTTTGAGACGAAGTACTTCCCAGCTACCGTCCGATATGCTCTCTACGATCAGTTCCTCTACCTCAAGCAGGGGAACATAACCGTAGACGAGTATGATGCAGAGTTCAGTCGTCTCAGCCGGTTCGGCACTCTACTGCTACCAGACGAGGGAGAGAAGGCCCGAAGGTTCCATCATGGCCTGACGAAGGAGCTTCAGAGGTATACGAGCGCACAGTCGAGGACTACCTACGAGGAGGTGCTAGCCGAGGCCAGAGTCCAGGAAGCTATCAATCGGGATCCGTTGAGCGCGAGACGCCCTACTCAGACAGCTGCACCAGCCAGAGTTCAGACTGGAGGCCCGACCAAACGCCCGGGGACCCACCAGCAGCAGAGAGCCGCACCGTACCAGCAGAGGGAGCTTCCAACTTGTCAACACTTTGGCAAGAGGGAACACTTTCAGAGGGAGTGCAGGAAGAGGCTCAACCAATGCCTGAGGTATGGATCGGGACAGCATCAGGCCGTGGATTGCCCACAGTGCAATGACAGAGCTCAGCAGTTGGCCCTTAGGCCAGCTCCTCCAAGATCTAGGCCACCAGCACAGGCGACTGCAGCCCAGCGAGCACCAGGATATCAGTGGGGACCACTGCCCCCACAGGAGACGCAGTACCGTCAGCAGACAGAGGCTCAGAGGAGAGGGCAGATCTTTGCTATGGCACCGGAGCAGGAGGAGCCAGAGGGAGTGGCGATCACAGGTACTATCTTAGTTGCATCCTTGCCTGCTGTTGCACTGTTCGATTCCGGATCCACAATGTCTTTCATATCTAGTAGTTTCGTTGCTATGCACAAAGTAGCCACCTCGCCCTTATCCAAGAGTTGGAGGATTCTTACGGGTGGAGGGATCGTTCCAGTCACTAGCACGTGTAGGACGTGCTCTGTAGTTGTATGTGGGAGGAAGATGAGAGCTCGATTTTTGGTATTTCCTATGCCAAACTTTGACGTTGTTTTGGGGATGGACTGGTTAAGCCAGTATCATGCCGTCTTGGAGTGCCGGAGGGGGAGCGTCATCTTCAGACCGTCAGATCGTCCCGAGTTTGAGTTCATGAGAGGGGCCGTAGAGCAAGGAGTAGGCCGGTCCGTCGGTGTCTACATGGCGATGGAGGCAGCACTACCGATGATTGTTGCAGAGTTTATAGACGTTTTCCCAGGGGAGCTGCCAGGTCTTCCACCTGACAGACAAGTGGAGTTTTCCATCGAGCTAGTACCAGGAGCAGCACCGGTCTCTTCTAATGTGTACCGGTTGGCGAAGAAGGAGCTAGATGAGTTGAAGCTTCAGCTAGAGGAGTTGCAGACTATAGGATTCATCCGACCGAGTGCTTCACCTTGGGGAGCCCCAGTTTTATTTGTGCCAAAGAAGGATGGGACTGTCCGAATGTGCATTGATTACAGAGCCTTGAATGCTCTGACCATCAAGAACAAGTACCCCTTGCCTCGGATCGACGACCTGTTTAACCAGTTGACTGGAGCCAGAGTATTTTCGAAGATCGACTTGAGATCGGGATACCATCAAGTGAAGGTGCGAAAGGAGGACATACCGAAGACAGCCTTCAGGACTCGTTATGGTCACTACGAGTTTCTGGTGATGCCTTTTGGTTTGACCAATGCGCCTGCTGTGTTCATGAATCTGATGAACAGAGTGTTTCACCAGTATTTGGATCAGTTCGTGGTCGTCTTCATCGATGATATATTGGTGTACTCGAAGAGCCACGATGAGCACGAGAGGCATTTGCGGATTGTGTTGGAGACGTTGAGGAGCGAGAGACTCTATGCCAAGCTGAGCAAGTGCGAGTTCTTTCTAGACAGTATCTCTTTTCTCGGACACGTCATCTCCGAAGAGGGTATATCTGTGGACCCAGCGAAGATCTCGTCCGTAGAGACATGGCCGACCCCTACTAATGTCTCGGAGGTGAGAAGTTTTCTTGGGCTTGTCGAATATTACCGGAGGTTCGTAGAGAACTTCGCGAGGATCGCTGATCCGATGACCCGTTTGACCCGGAAGGAGCAGGAGTTTATCTGGACAGAGGAGTGCCAGTGGTGTTTGATGAGCTGAAGAAGCGCCTTACCACAGCACTTATTTTGACTATACCATTCGGACTAGGAGGATTTGTGATCTACAACGACGCATTCGAAAAGGGATTGGGATGCGTTTTGATGCAGCACGGAAAGGTTGTAGCATATGCTTCGAGGCAGCTGAAGGTTCATGAGAAGAATTATCCAACCCATGACTTGGAGCTTGTCACGGTTATCTTTGCCCTGAAGCTTTGGAGACACTACTTGTATGGTGAGAGGGTAGAGATATTCACGGACCATAAGAGCTTAAAGTACGTCTACACTCAGAAGGAGCTGAATCTGAGGCAGAGACGGTGGTTGGAGCTAATGAAAGACTTCGAGATCGAGCTACAGTACCATCCAGGGAAGGCGAACGTCGTAGCAGATGCTTTGAGCAGGAGGCCTATGGCGTACATGTTGATAGCTCAGCCCCATCTTCTAGAGAAGCTACGAGAGTTGGGGATCGAGGTGGTACTACCAGGAGCAGATGGCCAGTTGGCTAGCCTTCAGGTGCAGTCTTCATTGGTAGAGAGGATCAGAGTCGCACTGCCGACAGATGCCAGATTCCAGCGACTTCGACAAAGGACAGAAGTCGGTATGCAGACCGGATTATGCATTCATGAGGATGGGACTCTGAGGTATGGAAATCGCCTCTATGTTTCCAATGGAGAGCTTCGTCAGGAGCTGATGGCGGAGGTGCACAGTTCAGCATATTCCATTCATCCAGGAGGTACGAAGATGTACAGAGACCTGAGGCAGCATTATTGGTGGCATGGAATGAAGCGAGAGATAGCCCGCTTTGTAGCCAGGTGCTTGGTGTGTCAGCAAGTCAAGACTGAGCACCAGAGGTCCGCAGGACTGCTCCAACCACTTCCCATACCGGAGTGGAAATAGGAGCATATCACGATGGACTTCGTTACAGGGTTGCCGAGGAGCCCGAGTGGACGTGATGCAGTTTGGGTGATAGTGGACCTGATAGAACTGGGGATTCCCAGGACCCTTCCTTTGGTGTGCGTATTGATCGATAGAAAGTTAAACAGATCAAATACGTGTTCTAACCCTTCATAGGCGGAAACTAGGGTTCACGAATTATACCTACGGCGAAAAGGAGATAGGTAATTCCTGGCAATCTCGAGTGGACGACCCCAAGATCTTTTGCATGTATTCCTTCCTCGAGTTGGACGTCGTGTGGGCGACGATCTCCCAACCTTTTCTTCTCCTTGGCAGCACTCTCTTTCTCTGCTTACGTGAATCACGAATTTAGAGAAAATTTCAGATTTCTAATCATCAATCTGGCAGCCAGAGAATAGAGGATATATATAGGCTACGGCAGGGACTATGAGGAGAAATTAGGGTTAGGCCTCCTAACGGATCTGGATATCTCGTGTTCAGCCCGAACACATAATCCAGGCCCATTAACAATAGCTCGGTCCACTAATGAGCTATTGTTGCACTACCTCCCTAATCCCAAATTATGTTTGTGGGCTCCTTTTATTATATGCTCGTTTGGCTCCCCATGTTAAGATATCGTATGTCCGTCGATCAAATTAAGTTACTGACAACTATATTGATTCGACATCTTTTATCCTTAAGTAGTACCGCTCAACTTTATTTGTTATGTCGGATATAATCCACCTGCAGGGTTTACATGACAATCCTTATGAGCTCCTTAATAGGACATCATCAACCCGATGTATCGGGACATGGATTCCATTTATAATCAACAGGCCATCATACATACAATGTATTACCCAATTCATATAGGTTGTTGATCCATAATGAATCTCACTCTTTTATGAGTCAAAGTAATGCACATTGCATATACATGTCCGTTATTATATCCGGATTAAGAGTACAAGCATCCATAATAACAGAGGTGTTTGTTCTCTTATGTAGTCAGTACAAAGAGAACAACCTCAAGTTGTCCTGTTCAATACACACAAAGTGTACTAGTGTAAACCTATAGTCAAGATAGACTAATACCAGATTACACTACAACCTTTCCAATAGATTGTCCATGTCCATCTAGGTTGTGAACTATTTATATACTCCATAGAAAACTGATAATATGATCTTATGTGTGACACCACACACCATATTATCTACAATATAGAATATCAGACATTTGTATTAACACTTGCAACAAATACAATATGCAAACATTTGCCCATATGATTCTCATTCAAAATTTAAAAAAATAAGGTTACTACAGAAGTGATGCTTTTAGTATATAACCCTAACAATCTCCCACTTATACTCAAAGCATTGCTTTTCAGTATACTGTTACAAATCTCCCACTTATACTTAAAGCCATGCTGCTACACATCTGACTCCCACTTGTAGGTCTCTTGGATGGCGTGGTTGCGACAGGAGAGACCGGAGCTCTGTTGGCACATAGCGGGATTGAAGGCAAGTATATCTTGCCTTACATCTACTGTCTTTATATATACATTATTATATTCTTGTTAGCGTAGACTTGATTAGTAGATTCTGGGATTTCCCTGGGTATGGTCGATGTGGACATCGACACTAGGACTACCTACTTAGCTTAGTTCTAGATGACGTACCCTTAGCTGCGGAGTTATTGTTACAACTCCCTAGACCATGACACGTGTTACGATACGGCACTGAGTGAGATCAGATCGTAGCACGCGCTGTCGCTCTCGACTGGCCATCAGTGCGAGTGGCTCATGTGACGGCACATATAGGGTAGTGATTGTCCTAGATAGCTGACTCTTCATAGAGAGTAGATGTTGGGTCGTGGATGCGACTTATACATCACGGGGCGGGAAAGACAACCAGTAGGCATATGGGACAGACAGTTACATTATTTTATGTTAGCCTCAGGGATGGCCGTTGTTGGCATGGGCCCTTACTAGTAGGTACATCTCCGGCAGCAGCCACTAGCTGCACGCTAGGTTCGGTCGGGAGGACGCTAGTATTGAGCTTATCGGCTCGTGATCCGACGCTCGGCCCGTGTTCTGACGCAAATCCTTCGGCTCGTGATCCGATGTCGGCCTGTGCTTCGACGACATTACTTTCACCTACCCATACGTTCCAAAGTTGTCTTTGTATGCATTCACTTAGACTGGTTAGCGTTTCTCCTTATGTTAGATCAGTATTTACTTTATGGTATGTCCCTATTTGTATCTTGCTATGTCCCCTGAGGACCTGGTTCTTTTCCAGATCCCGACGAGCACACATACTCGACGATATACAGTGCCGGAGCTGAGGCGGAAGACTTTGGCGAGGACTACGAGGTCTACCCCGAGGAGTTTTCTTGACCTCGGTATGCTGCTACTTGGGCTGAGAGTTTCATATCTAGTTAGCTGATACTCTTAGCTAGTTATCTTTCATTCATGTACTTTTATTTTGATGTACCGTGGGATTGTTTCCACCAGACCTGTATTTCCTTTCAGTTGTATTTGGATATTCAGACCACTCTGTGTTTATATTCAGCACTTTCTTTCTATGTCATTTGTGGATGAGATTTAGATATTGCCTGTGTTTGGTTAGTTACGTTTACAGCATAGTACGCCTAAGTGAGTCCATTAAATTGGATAGCTCACTCTAGGTCGTATCAGCTGGCCAGGTTAGGCCCTAATTCCATACATTTGGGAGTGGGGCGTGACATACTTGACCACTTTTTTTAATCTACCGTTTGACTCATCGATTGCATCTTGCTTGATTCCTTCTATCATTATCCTTATCTTTCCTTCGTGCTTGCTAGAGATTGACCCTATTAGTTAGCTGTCCCAAACACCATTAGTTTAATTCTTTTAAGATGGATAGAATACCCCACGACTTGACACACCCTTGACCATTAAGGAAATACCAATAGTACTATCTAGCCCATAGAGACTAGAGAAATTTAACCCATTTGGTCAACCAAGCCTTGGTCAATAAAACTGTAGAATGATAGTATAGGAATAAACAAGACTTAGATTCCTATGACTCTTAGACTATTCATATTTGTTCCTTATTTCAATCTTAATCTCGTGCCTATATTTTTACCACCTTGACTAATGTTGCTACTATAATCTAGTTTTGCAAACTCATCCATTTATCGAGTTTGTTAATGACTTATGCTATTGAGCGCGCTCTCACTAACATATTGTCTAATCAGAACCAGTGCATGATGGTCTGATCAACCGAGTGCACTTTGGTTCGCTTTTATCTATCGTTCTACGTGGATGGGGACATAGCTAAACTTGTCCTCTAGAGTCCCATCCGCGACTGCCTTGGCAACTCCATTTGAAATTTTTCGGTCGTTCTTGAATCATGTATTTGTATTCGTATTCGATAACGCCTTTTTCGAACTCTATATTGCTTTCGCCTTCACCAATTTTTCCAAGGACGAAGGCGTAATACTTGAAATTCCTCTAGTTGTCCTATCAATTATGACCATTACCACTCGATGTTGCTATATCTTCATCCTAAACTACTCGGCCCTATCAAGACCCTCTAATCACTTAATTTAAGTGAATCTATTTCATTCTCTTAATCGTGACCCCCATTAATTACCCATGACCATACCGTATTATTTTTCTACGATCTAGATCGCGATTTCTTACGACATGATTTTGTGAAAACATTGTCATCGTTGGATCCCCATTGATACCCCCTTGTGTCCTCTCACCCCCTACTAATTCTTAATTTTGATGACGAAATTCTTTTAAGTTGGGTAGGATGTAAAATCCCTAAAATTTCTACTATTTTTTTATTAAATTTAGTACTGATTTAAAATTTTGTAATATATGTCGCGTTGTCGTATTATACGTCGCGTATGACCTTTTATTTCTTTTTCGAATTTGCTCGACGAGTGCGATTATGTGCGAGTGTACATAATTTAGAAAAACATTTTTCTATTTTCAAAATAATATATATAATAATTATTTTTAGTTATCATACTAAAATTTCCAAAGTCTACGATTTTATTTATGAAAGCCTTTCGTTTATAGCAGTTACTAATAATAAATAATATTCTTTATAAATATTATTTTAATTATTTATTAGTGCATTTAAATAATAGTAGTATTTTTGAAATTATTATTATTGTATTTTTGGAAAATATATTTTGAAATTATTGTGGCGATTTAAATCTTGATTTGAGTTTATGGAATAAATTAAATAGTTAAATATTTGAAATTTGATTTATCCCATTTGATTTTTAAACCAAGAATTTAATTAGATTTAAATTGGATTTGTATTGGATTTGGATTTGATTTCATTATTTTAAATTAAGTAGAAAATTATCTACTTTGGGTTTTAAATATTCCTAATTCCTATCCAATTGGAAATTTCCACATCCTATAAATAGGCAGGTACTCCTCCAATTTTCATCATTCATTATTTCTCCAAAATTTTCTACCACAAACGTGCAGTGCATCGTGTCCGTATCCCCTACCCCATCCACTATTTATCTTCTTGTACAAGTACATAAATTTCTGCGTCGTACGACCCCCACAACCTCCACCACGTTCCTCCGTGCCGCGCGTCTCTTCCTCCGCCTCGAGCCCAGTCGAGCCCGGCGAGAGTCGGTGTCTGCGATCCGCTGACCTAGGCTCGCGGCGAGCCGCGCCTAGCCATGGTGATCTCAGCATCCGTGAGAGCGGCGCTCCGCCGCGCACGGCGGCAGCCTCCGTGAGCCCGAACCTCCACAGCCGCTCCCCACCTCTTTCCGCTGTCAGCGAGCCCAACACGCCGCCGGCCGTGCATCCCCGTGCCCGAGCGTGCTGCCCAAGCTCCACACACCCCTCATCGAGTCATTCGCCCTCACCTCTGCCGTCCACCACCGGCATTTTTCCCGACAGATCCGCCGGACGACCGAACTCCGCCTCTCTCCGACTTCCCTCTCCCTTCCTCCGCTCCTCCCCGGCGAACTCCGCCACTGCCTGTCCTCGCCGACCTAGCTCAGCCCAGCGTCGCCGCCGCTCTGTCCTCCACGGCGCCACCCCTAGTCGCCCTTCCCTCTCACCGCCGATCTCGAACCGCCGCGCGTCCCCTCTCTCATCCGCCTCTCCCCGTCGGCGTCCGACCGCCACCGGACCACCGACCCTTCCCCATCTCTCTCTCAAACTTTTTCCCCCTCCTCTCTGAATTTGTTTTATGTTACTCTCTCTCTCTCTCTCTCTCTCTCTCTCTCCCATACTTGAAGTTAAAGGAGAGCAGCTTAGTGTATCCTATTATTATTATTATTATTATTATTAATATTATTAGTATTATTATTATAATGATATTATTATTATTATTAATTATTATTATTATTATTATTATATTTATTAATAAAACTATTAGTATTATTTTAAATTATTTTTATTAAGGTATATTTTTCCAGAAAATATTTTTTAAGCAAAAGTATAGTTTTGTGTTCTCTACATAGAATTTCAAATATAGCTTTGACCTCAAAAGGGTATTTGGACAACTTTAATTTTATTCCTAAAAATGTTTTCCTAGATTTTTCATATAATTATCTAAAGTATTTTGGGCTAGAATATATATATATATATATATATATATATATATATATATATATATATATATATATATATATATATATATATAGTTTCAAATACAATAAGTACTTTTTCCAAATAGTTATAAATATTCCTCGATTTTCAAGTAGTAACAGTTTACCAAAATTTTATTTTTACAAACTTTGGGTTTTAGCCTAAATCTATTTATTCCTCTGCTTTCGAGTATTTATCAAAATTGTTTTACTAGTAAATATATCTATAAGTACTTTCTAAAAACATATATATTTATTATTGATCAAATTTTCTTCTATTCTTTCGACCGTGACCAATCCCAATCTTTCCTATTCCTTCGCCCATTTCGAGACTACCTTATGTCCACCCTAACCAATTTGACCCTTCTGGATCCAATGAAACTGTCCGTGCCACCATCAGAGGTCACCTTGCATAGTGGTTACATCGAAGTTGCAGTTCGTGCCACCTTGATCATTGTAGTACACCAGGCGTCCTACCAGGCAAGACACCTTGCCATTTGCTGTTTATTTATTTTAGCTCATATTTCATGCATTATTTATTTTTTTTATGCAAAATAAACTGTGATACATGGCATAACTGTTAGAACTTACTGTTCATTTATATTTCCTGCTATGTATTAGTTTTCTTACACATTAAACCTAGATTTAAGGGACCACATTGTGTGTTGCATTCATTGGCCTTGACACGTTGTACCATGAAGTTGTGTGTCACATGTAAGATACGGAAGTGCGTGATTGGCTGGCCACCAGTACGTATAAGCCGTGCGATAGGAATAACCGCTAATAGAGATTGCATGCTAGTTTGACTTAGCAGTTATAGTGGTTTGTGTTGTGGATACAACACAGTAGGCATTGGACGGGAAGGACAATTCCTTAGCGTATGGGCTTCGATGCACTTCCCTTGTGACCCGGACTCTCCGTTGGAGATACGGGGTTGATGACCCATGATTACTGACGACCGCTGACGATTCTGCGGAACGTCATGCTCTTACTGATGGGGCCTCTGGTGCCCAAGGGGGGAACTATGCCGATCCTATTTAGCCAGGGCCCATGCGTAGGGAGGATTGTTCTTAACTACATTTCACCTAGAATGGATAGGCACCTTTATCCGTTAGGTACGAGTACTTTTGGTTTGAGTACTTGTATCTGACCGTGGCTTGGGACAATAACTTGTCGCGGATTAGTTCGTCACATCTTGTCCTTGTTTGGTTGTAGGTGTGACTTACTACTTCGATGAGAAGGTATTGAACCTTGTTGGGGTCCGGATACCATATTGGATTATTAGCATGGAAAGATACGTCACCGTGAATTAGTTTACCATCTCCTGTCCTTGTTTGGTCGGGGGGATGGTACGCTCGTTCAGTAGGTGCATATTGGACCATGTTATAATTCGATTGACTTATTTATTTGAGCAATATTTAGTCAGTTTATATGGCATGATATTATGTGTCTTGTTACGTCCCTCGGAGGACCTGGTTATCTCTCCAGGTGTGTGCTTTTATCTTTTGCAGGTGCTCTAGCTTAGCCGTGGCCATCTCCATTTCTTCGAGGATGATTGTGTTTTGATCGTCTTCGCTTCACTCGCCCAATTCATTCTTTGTGTATCATGTATTTCTTTTATTTGTTGGTAGTGGATTTGTCTCCGCCCAACATGTTGTATCACGATAATTCATTATCATTATATGATATCTTTTATTCATTTATGTTGTGTGGATGAGATTAGTTATGGTTCTACTGCATTTTACAGCTTATATATTTATACGAGGCTTCCATATATTGGAGTATACTTCGTATGAATACAGCCGGCATGTCTACGTTCCTAGTCCTACGTATTTTGGGACTGGGACGTTACACGCACCTTGCACCTCGTACACCTTGCAAGCTCAAAACATGAAAGTTATAGATCTTTATCTTGGCTTTAAGAATCTTTCTGTCTCTCTTTAATCAGAGTTCATATGTGACTTATAGTTTCAATCACACATGGGTGTTCTCGATCTTCTTTGCATGTTTTTCTATACTTTGCCTAAATTGCGACGACCCGACTTGACACTTGATAGTCTTAAGATAATAACTTGAACTTGAATTGAACATGATAATATGAACCCGTCTTGATAACTATCGATAAGCGGCCATCGAGATGCACTGCAGACAAGTACTCTTGACATGATAAGTAACCTGACATGACATGTATAATCTTGAAAGGCTATTGCGACAGCTACCCTGACTTGCTAAGTAACTCTTGTCTTGACACCGTGGTTGACTTTCTTGATTGTGCCTGTACAAGCTACATGTCTCGTCTTGCATCATGTCTAGGATATGGATTCCTGGTTACCACGGTCAGGAATTCACAATAAATCTGACTAGGTTAATGATTAGATTGATCAAGTAGTTCTTATAGAAAGATTTTTTCAGTTACAGGCGATTCTGTTATTCCAGCCACACATGAGGACCTTGTAGCCTGTCACGACCCGCACCCTGATTAGGGGAACGAGCACGTGGTTACGTCATGCCTACGCCACAAAATTGGCGATAAAATGCTGTATAGGTCGTCTATAAATACTACAACTAGACAAAATATAAGGGTACCTGTCATCTCCGCACGGAGGAATATATATGGCATAACTCAATCACAAAACAAAACTAAGATAGATAGCACGAAAAGGAAATATGATAGGTGTGAAAACAGGAAATAAGTTCAACATCCAACACAGCTGGAGAGAAACAAACAACATCACAGAGTCACAAAATATAAATATAAGCTACTACAGTTTAAAACAAAAGCTGGATCGCAGTCCAGGCAAGCCTAACAAAGCTAGCTACTCTGGGAGTGCAAAGTCTAGTGGCTCAACTAACAGGCCACAGTCCTGGCCTAAGCCTCCATCTATCTCGATCCCATAGAAGGTCGAGCAGTCTGCCTCAGAAACATCTGTAATATATCAACGATATCCTGTCAGAAATATAAGCAAGTACAAACACTAATAGTAGTTCCATATGAATTGACAAATTCTATAAGAGACAGTATAATGAAATACAAGACAAAGATATGGGAAGACTTTGGAGCTATTCGGAAGCCGAGTTATAACCCTTAAACTAAATAAGGACCGGGGTTGTAACCCTTCTCCCGAACAAAACTTAGCCTCCAATCAAGGTATAGCATAAGAACAGGTAGAACATGTGAAATACAAGACAAAATCAACAGAAAATATATAACAGGATGTGAGTACTGAATAGGACGACAATTTATAGGATGACTTGGGAACTATTCGGAAACTAAGTTACAACCCGTAAACCAAACAAGGACCGAGGTTGTAACCCTTCTCCCGAACAGAACTTAGCCTCCTATGATAAATAAATATAAAATGTGCCTTGAATTATTAGTACGTTATGTGATCGGCTTGGAAAACATGATCAGGCTTTCCATCTGACCGACTATGAACAAGTAGGGTCAGGCTTTACCCATCGTGAGCGAGGGTATAGCTATGAACAAGTAACAAGTACAAGTATGAAGAACAAGTAGGGATTTTGATCACACAACCACTAATAACTCCCTATCCCCGAATAGTATAAAGGATCCAGACATCACACGTCATGACACGGGATTCCGTAAGAGGGTAGCAAGTTCTCTTAGGAATCGGTGTCTATACAAGTACAGGGAACAAGACAAGAAATGTACTAATATACCAAGAAATCTAGGAACAACATCTCATGTCATGATCCAACATATACTAGTCCGTGAACTATCGTGTCTGGAAATCAAGTAAGACACTACAACTGAATCGGATATAGCAGATAGCAAGACAATGAAAACTATCAGTGAATGTACTCACCTGTGATCCTAAGTTGATAAGTGAACAGATGCTCAGAGTAATCACAGACCTAAAGATGAGATACCATGAGTCCAAACAGGGTTTAATAATGAAAGGAAAGCTAATCTAGTCATGATATGCAAGTCTAGGTCAAAACTAGGTCAAACTAAGTCACACCAAGCTAAACTAGGTCATACTAGGTCATACTGAGACAAACTAAGTCACACTAGGACAACCAAGGTAAAACAAGGTCACAGGAAGTCAATCCAAGTCAAACTAGGTCAAACTGGGTCAAATATTAACTTACATTTGACTTTTAGTCAACTGGTCAACTGGTCAACTCTAGTCAACTCTAGGTCAACCATAGGTCAAACTAGTATAATGTTGACTAATTGTTGACTTTCAGTCAACTGGTCAACTCTGGTTCGGTTTCGAGTCGATTCTAGGTCAAACGTTGACTTGAAGTTGACTTTCGGTCAAAAAGTCAACCCTTGGTCAACGGGGGTCAAGACTAGCCTAAACTACCCTCATCTAGTCATTACCTACCAAGACAACCTATTTCTAACCCCATCTAGCAATCAGAAATCCAATACCTTATATTACCCAATATCCTAACATTTATCCTTTACAAGGTATTCCCGATACCTTGTCCCATTACAAAGGAAACCCCGCTAATCCTCAAGATACTAGCCTAGGCTCCTTAGGGTAGCTAGATACTATCCTATCTAAGGTTTACTTACCAAGAAATATGGGTTTCCTAGACATCTAGTCTAGCTTATGGTCATGTTGGTCATCTCAACATTACCTTAGTGTATCGTCATGATACATTATGGTATCTTGAGATACCACACTCTACACTCCACTAAACCTTCCTAGTTCACTCTCCAACACTCTCCTAGTGTCTAGGTTAGTCACACTAATTAGTCTACTAGGATACTAACTTATCTAAGCCACTATCCTAACTAACAACTACTAACACAACACTAGCACCAATACTATCTCACTCATAACACTACTCACAACTCTACTCCTAACCCACACTCTAGACACCACACTAAGGCACTAAACTAAGGCCAAACAAGTGGGTTAGATAGGGTATCTAAGGGTCCTAATAGTGGGGCATCAATGGGGCATCAATGGGGCAATATGGGGTTCAAATGGGATCAAAATGGGGCTGCAAAGGGGGCTGCAAGGCATACATTGTTGTTGTTGCTGCTACTGCCGCATTGCTTGCTGCTAGCTGCTGCTGCACCCTACTTGCTAGCTGCTGCCCCCTTCACCACCATAAACCACCACTTCAACCACCACTACAACCACTACTACAACCACCACTCTCTACCACAACACAACCAACAACACTCACACACACACACCAACATATAATCAAGATACATAAATAATATAGACACACACACAACCACAAGATATATATATATATATATATATATATATATATATATATATATATATATATATATATATATATATATATATATATATATATATATATATATACACTAGTTATGTATATATATAAAAAGAGACACAAATCTAAATATAAAATGAATATGATATATTATGATACGAGCATAGATACATCAAGAACAACAATCTAATATCTAAAATCTGAGATTAAATAGGAAAATATTCATTCAAACAATATCACAAACGCAAGAGTTGTCCAACATTGGGGGTTTCCCACTTGGACACAAAACTCAACAAAGGACACACCTATTGATCTCCAAATGGATCCAAAATGGACTCAATGGAGACACAAACATTGGAGGTCATTCCTATGGGCTCTAAATGATCCTATATGCAGGTAGGAGTGAAATAGAGGAAAAAATTTACCTTTCAGGAGAGGGATTCCAAGAGAAATCCTTCTGACACGACACCGACACGAAGAGACCTCCAAATGGACACGAACAAGAGCCAAATCCTCCCAAACTTGGCTAGCACCCTCTCTTCATGGAGTAGAGAAGAAGTGAAGGAGATTTGGTGGAAGAAATGATTGATTTGGAGATAAAATCAATGGTGGTTCCTCTCAAAATTTGGGGAAGAACAAGAGAGATAATTTGTGGATAATAACAAATGAGAAGATGACTCACTCCCCTCATATTCATGGCCGGCAACCTATGGAAGGTTTGTCCCTATTTGCAAAACCTAGTCATAAAATTTAGTCTAACCATACTAACTTAAATATTGCCATATGTGGGCCATATCTAACTAATACGTGGGTCCCACTAGAGTCAAAGCTACCCCCGAGTCCCCAATACAAGTCGGATTGAGTTGAAATTCGAACCCGGCTCAAATAATCCCAAAACATTATCGTAAATAATAAAATAAATTTCAAAAATATTCTGAAAAAAAATGACCAAAATACCCCTGTTCTTAAAAACTGGGGGTGACAAATCTATCCACCTTAAAAAAATTGTCCTCGAAATTAAAATAAAGCAATCACAAGAAACACATGCAGAAAACAATCCCACTCAATACTTCCAAAAAAAATTCAGCAAAATAAAAATCTATTGAGGCACATCAACACTTGCAAATAAAAACTGTTACGTGTCCGACACGAAAATAAAACCAACACAAATCACACCTATCAAAAGTCAAATAAACAATCATCAATGCAATAAATATCAAAATATAAATCAAAGAGGTCCAATGACCAAAATACCCTTAGGCCAGAAATGACACAAAAATATCCTAATCACATGGTTAGGCTCTAGGTCAAAAAGTCTCTAGGGTTTCACTAGCAAAACATCAAAATCTCAAGTCATGGCTAAAAATTTTAAAATGATTAAAATCTCCAAAATCAAGCATGACTTAAGTGACAATAAATAAATGACTAAAATTATAAATTTTAAAATTACCCTCAATTAGAAACTGGGTGCTACAAGTCTATCCACCTTAGAAGTATTCATCCTCAAAATTTAGGTGGTAGTGCTCCTTATAGGTCAAACACCCCACAAACAAAATCTCAAAATTATGCAGTTCGATAATCATACGCGTCTGTCCAAAATCATGATACTCAGAATCTCCGTCATGCTAGTGAGCAAGGCTACGATAATCACAGAGTCCTCGACTAAGGTACATACCTCTAGAATCATGGTATTTAAAATTTTTGCATTGTCGCATGCTTGGCAACGAAAACCTTAAATTCCCATACCCGAGAAATACGTCCATAATCCGACTATATGTCCTCACTATGCCTGCTAACATGACCCTAGAGGATTCTAAAATCTCATAATCGAGGCGACCTAGCCCATACGACTTATCTCAAAAGAATATCACATCACAAGAACAAAATTTCATCAAACGATCAAGGAACAGATGGAATTGAATTTCAAGACAGTTATAAGGAAAAAAATACGAAAATGAGATCGAAAGATTGGAACCTGCAATCTGTCCTGCTACTGCCTGAGTGCCCTCAACTGTCATGGCAAAAGCTCGCCTATGCTGGCCTCCCCTAGCCTACTCTGTCCTGGCCTGCCTGTCTGGTTGCACGAGCAGCACAGTTCTTCATCTAGTGATCTGGAGCTCCACAGAATAAACAAACTACCAGCCTCATCCGGCAAACCTTCCGGGTGTACCCCAGCTTCCCGCAGAAAGCACACTGTATGGCCTGTCTCTGACCCTGACCCTGCGGCTGGTGGGCACGTGATGGTGCTTTCTAAAGCTGTAACTGAGGCTGCTGCTGAATCTGCCTCTGCTGGAAGTGAGGGCGCTTCGTCGGCCCTGTACTAGAGCTTGCTCCAAGTACATCGCTGCCCCTCTTCGGCTTGAGGCCGAAGTCCTTCTTTGCTATCTGCGCCTCTATCAGTATCTGCTTGAAGGTCGCATCGCGTCGCCCGGAAGTACAAGTGTGAACCGCATGAATAAGGCCCCTCCGGAACTTGTGGGCCTTATACCCCTCATCCTGGATCAGATCTGGTGTAAACCTACTCAGACAAAAAAACTCTGCAGCATACTCGTCCACCGACGAGTTCCCTTGCACCAATCCGACGAACTGGGCCTCCAGAGCTGTCAGAGCCACATCAGGGTAGAACTTCTCCTTGAAGAGCCGTCTGAAGTTCTTTCATGTCAAACCTCTCACTGACGCACAAAGATCCGTGCGAAACCACGTCAAGGCGATGTCGAAGAACTGACTCGCCGCAGCTGTGACCCATAGTCCCCTCGGAACCTCTACTAACTCCAGGCTCCTCTAGACGTCCAAAAAACTAGTCATCTACATACAGGATACCCTCGGTACCCTTGAAGTCCCTCGGGTTTATCTTTCTGAAATCTAGGCAAGTGCCAGGCCTCCCCTGACCCTACTGCTGAACTGGGGCACCCTGAACTGTACCCGAGACTACCCTCTTAACTCCTGCCATCGCTAGCTAGTGGGAGTTCTCCATGCTCTGTCGTAGCACCTTTTTCTGGCGGTGGAATGCGTTATCCTGATGTTGTTGTGCCTCTGCCTGGGCCCTCTGGGTCTGCATCATCTGCTGTAGAAGGGCCATTATCTGCTGTGCATCAGTCGATAGCGGAGGCGACGATGGAAGACTCAGGAATGACTATAGACGATCCCGCTGCTGAAGGTGGAAGACCTCCTGGAACTGTCGTTACTACTCCCGTCTGAAGGGCAGGAACTGAGGTGACAACTCCCTCAACTGCAGCTCCTGCAGCCGGAGGTGGAGGTCCTACCGAATCGGGCCTCTCTGGAACAGCACTAAATCCTGCTGCCTGAGAGCGGGTAGTCGTCATCGTGAGGATAGATTTAAACAATGAGATCAATATGGCACATGATAAGGAATATCAAGGAAGGACAATTGAATTCAATGCAAGAAGAGTTGTCATGGTAATCAAAAGATCAAAATTTTCCTAAAATATGATTGAGTAACTCCTATCATATCCTAGATCCTATGTCCTAGTCGCAGGCTTGTAATTAGTACTCTAAGTCGAGCACCATTACGAGATCGTAATAATTACGACACAGACCTGCTGCATGGGCCACCACAAAAATGTGTCACGACCCGCACCCTGATTAGGGACACGAGCACGTAGTTACGTCCAGCCTACGCCGCAAAATCGGCAGTATAACGATGTACAGTTCGTCTATAAATACTACAACTAGACAAAATATAAGGGTACCTATCATCTCCGTACGGAGGAATATATATGGCATAACTCAATCACAAAATAAAACTAAGATAGATAGCACAGAAAGGAAATATGATAGGTGTGAAAACAGGAAATGAGTTCAACATCCAACACAGCCGGAGAGAAACAAACAACATCACAGAGTCACAAAATATAAATATAAGCTACTACAGTCTAAAACGAAAGCTGGATCACAGTCTAGGCAAGCCTAACTAAGCTAACTGCTCTGGGAGTGCAAAGTCTAGTGGCTCAACTAATAGGCCATAATCCTGGCCTAAGCCTCCATCTATCTCGACCCCAAAGAAGGTCGAGCAGTCTGCCTCAGAAACATCTGTAATATATCAACAGTATCCTGTCAGAAAAATAAGCAAGTACAAATACTAACAGCAGTTCCATATGAATTGACAAATTCTATAAGAGACAGTATAATAAAATACAAGGCAAAGATATAGAAAACTTGGGAGCTATTCGAAAGCCGAGTTACAATCCTTAAACCAAATAAGGACCGGGATTGTAACCCTTCTCCCGAACAGAACTTAGCCTCCAATCAAGGTATAGCATAAGAGCATGTAGAACATGTGAAATACAAGACAAAATCAACAGAAAATATATAACAGGATGTGAGTACTGAATAGGACGATAATTTATAGGATGACTTGGAAACTATTCGGAAACTAAGTTACAACCCGTAAACCAAACAAGGACCGGGATTGTAACCCTTCTTCCGAACAGAACTTAGCCTCCTATGATAAATAAATATAAAATATGCCTTGAATTATTAGTACGTTATGTGATCGGCTTGGAAAATATGATCAGGCTTTCCATCTTACCGGCTATGAACAAGTGTATAACGGAGCAGGATCAAGCCGTCCATGGAAAGCTATGAACAAGTGGGGTCAGGCTTTACCCATCGTGAGCGAGGGTAGCTATGAACAAGTAACAAGTACAAGTGTGAAGAACAGGTAGGGATTTTGATCACATAACCACTATTAACTCTCCATCCCCGAATAGTATAAAGGATCCAGACATCACACGTCATGACACGGGATTCCGTAAGAGGGTAGCAAGTCCCCTTAGGAATCGGTGTCTATACAAGTACAGGAAATAAGACAGGAAATATACCAATATACAAGAAATCTAGGAACAATATCTCATGTCATGATCCAACATATACTAGTCTGTGAACTATCGTGTATGAAAATCAAGTAAGACACTACAACTAAATCGAATATAGCAGATATCAAGACAATAAAAACTATCAGTGAATGTACTCGCATGTGGTCCTAAGCTGATAAGGTGAACAGATGCTCAGAGTAATCACAAACTTAAAGATGAGATACCATGAGTCCAAACAGGGTTTAATAATGAAAGAAAAGCTAATCTAGTCATGATATGCAAGTCTAAGTCAAAACTAGGTCAAACTAAGTCACACCAAGCTAAACTAGGTCATACTAGGTCATATTGAGACAAACTAGGTCACACTAGGACAACCAAGGTCAAACAAGGTTACAGGAAGTCAATCCAAGTCAAACTAGGTCAAATGTTGACTTACAATTGACTTTTGGTTAACTGGTCAACTCTGGTTAACTCTAAGTCAACCCTAGGTCAAACTAGTCCAATGTTGACTAACAGTTGACTTTCAGTCAACTGGTCAACTCTGGTTTGGTTTTGGGTCGATTCTAGGTCAAGCGTTGACTTGAAGTTGACTTTCGGTCAAAAAGTTAACTCTTGGTCAACGGGGGTCAAGACTAGCATAAACTACCCTCATCTAGTCATTACCTACCAAGACAACCTATTTCTAACCCCATCTAGCAATCAGAAACCTAATACCTTATATTACCCAATATCCTAACATTTATCCTTTACAAGGTATTTCCGATACCTTGCCCCATTACAAAGAAAACCCCGCTAATCCTCAAAATACTAGCCTAGGCTCCTTTGGGTAGCTAGATACTATCCTATCTAAGGTTTATCTACCAAGAAATATGGGTTTCCTAGACATCTAGTCCAGCTTATGGTCATGTTTGTCATCTCAATATTACCTTAGTGTATCATCATGATACACTATGGTATCTTGAGATACCACATTCTACACTCCACTAAACCTTCCTAGTTAACTCTTCCACACTCTCCTAGTGTCTAGGTTTGTCACACTAATTAGTCTACTAGGATACTAACTTATCTAAGCCACTATCCTAACTAACCACTACTACACAACACTAGCACCAACACTATCTCACTCATAATACTACTCACAACTCTAGTCCTAACCCACACTCTAGACACCACACTAAGGCACTAAACTAAGGCCAAACTAGTGGGTTAGATAAGGTATCTAAGGGTCCTAATAGTAGGCATCAATGGGGCAATATGGGGTTCAAATGGGATCAAAATGGGGCTGCAAGGCATGCATTGCTGCTGCTGTTACCGCATTGCTTGCTGCTAGCTGCTGCTGCACCCTGCTTGCTAGCTGCTGCCCCCTTCACCACCATCAACCACTACTTCAACTACTACTACAACCACCACTCTCTACCACAACACAACCAACAACACTCACACACACACACCAACATATAATCAAGATACATAAATAATATAGACACACACACACACAACCACAAGATATATATATATATATATATATATATATATATATATATATATAGAGAGAGAGAGACACTAGTTATGTATATATATAAAAAGAGACACACAAATCTAAATATAAAATGAATATGATACATTATGATACGAGCATAGATACATCAAGAACAACAATCTAACATCTAAAATCTGAGATTAAATAGGAAAATATTCATTCAAACAATATCACAAACACAAGAGGTGTCCAACATTGGGGGTTTCCCACTTGGACACAAAACTCAACAAAGAACACACATATTGATCTCCAAGTGGATCAAAAATGGACACAATGGAGACACAAACATTGGGGGTCATTCCTATGGGCTCCAAATGATCCATATGCAAGTAGGAGTGAAATAGAGGGGAGATTTTACCTTCCGGGAGAGGGATTCCAAGAGAAATCCTTACGACATGACACCGACACGAAGAGACCTCCAAATGGACACGAACAAGAGCCAAATTCTTCCAAACTTGGCTAGCACCCTCTCTTTATGGAGTAGAAAAGAAATGAAGGAGATTTGGTGGAAGAAAGGATTGATTTGGAGATGAAATCAATGGTGGTTCCTCTCAAAATTTGGGAAAGAATAAGAGAGAGAATTTGTGGATAATAACAAATGAGAGGATGACTCACTCCCCTCCTATTCATGGCTGGCCACCTATGGAAGGTTTGTCCCTATTTACAAATGTCTAAAACATCCCCCCACTTGTCCTATTTGATTTAAATTAGGAATAGATTTTAGGTTGAGGCTAAATTAGTCTAGTTAAAGTCTCTAATTAGCAAAACCTAGTCATGAAATTTAGTCTAACCATACTAACTTAAATATTGCCATATGTGGGCCATGTCTAACTAATAAGTGGGTCCCACTAGAGTCAAAGCTACCCCGGATTCCCGATACAAGTCGGATTGAGTTGAAATTCGAACCCGACTCAAATAACCCCAAAACAATATCATAAATAATAAAATAAATTTCAAAAATATTCTGAAAAGAAAAATGACCAAAATACCCCTGTTCTTAAAAATTAGGGGTGACATAGCCTGCCGACGGGTAGGGCACATTTCCAACCCACTGTCATGTGGTGTACTTCTTGATAACATAAGTACTGAAAGTACACCAGTAATCTTGATAACTCTTGAAAATCACCTCGCCTGGATAACCTGGATAGCTGCAGGGCTTATGACTGCGGGAACATCTCATTGCATCTTGCTAGTAACTAGGCCTATGATAACCCTAGTTAGCTAATGATAGTAAGCCGTAGGACTTGATTGGCCGTGCATGAATGCTTGCTCGTGATTAGCATGGGAATTATATTTTGTTTTTTAATGCAAGCTATTGTTTTATTCTAACCTTGTCTTCTCATCATTTAAACATGTTCATTTATTTATTCTTCTATTTTATTATATGTTGGTTTTAGTTCTTTAGTGAAGCCTCCCTTGTGGCACTTGCTCTTTATGGGGTCTGACCCAGCTACTTTTGTATGCCAGATTTCGGAGTGATACCAAAGGATCTTCCTGCTTATCAGCCAGATGGTGAACACCAGACGTAATCCTGGCAATGAGTGGGTTTCTTATTTTGCTCTCCCACTCTATTGTAAATTATTCTTTTGAGGTGTTTAGTTGCCGAGCAAGTGTTAGCTCGTGTTGAAATTTAATTCATGTTTGCCTAAGGACTGTAACATGATTGACAAATCCTAGGGTTGATCATGTATGACTTAACTCTTGTTAGTCTCGCATTTTGTATGACTAGCTTCATGATCATCTGAATATGTAATGTTTGGGACGCCTTACTTGTATGTCTGATGATCTAACATCTTGTACATTTATTTGCTTGCTTGAGGTTGAGACACTAGACTTGTTCTTGACCATAGAGACCGATGGATTATAGTTTAACCCTCATCCATCTAGACAGCCGTGACCGTATTGCGAGGTGGGTTGCACTTCAATGTACATAGCTGGCTGTGTCTGTCCTCTGCTCTCCAGTATTCTGGTTCTGGGGTATGACAGCACCATTGACGTCAGTGAGAAAGGTAGATCCTCAAGGTCTGCTACGTGATCTGGCCAAACAAAATCAGCGGGGTCAGTCCCGAATAGCAAGTACCAGAAGGAAGCACAAAAGAGTGAGATAAAACCCAAGCATAAAAAAATAATAATAAAGCTTCCGGTCGTAACCTCGGTCCACAGCCTGTTGTAGCATGATAGTCCAACCCAACAACCAAACAATGACATGGGTTGGACCACGCACCATGACATTCCATGCCCCTCGGCTACAAAAGGAAGGTACCAGGCACAGTCAAGTCATTTTTCAAGCGATCATTCATTCCTGCGGCTTTCTATATTTAGCGAAGTTATCCCCGCAATACTATTATAGGAATCCTCAGATCGTGTCATTCTAGCAGGGCTAGCTAATCCGTTATATATACATATAATGTTGCACATTGATTATGCACTGGTCCCCGGTAAGGCTACAGTGCTGAAACATATAACACAAAGCACATATGAGTCGAATATAGTCATCCACCATAGACGGACGAAACCATATCCGTGGCGGCCAACCCGACACGTCAGGACGGGACCTGGGGTGGCTGGTATGGTACGATATCAAGATTCTTCCCGCCCAATGCATCTATCAAATTAGTTGCCTAGTTAATCCCTAAGTTATTCTCGGAGTTCGCATGTCGTGGTCACATACTAATTCTCCTGGATATCGTACATTGTACGAGTACCCCAAGTAGGGAATCCGTACTGGCTCAAGGAGCCATACATAAGAATTCCTCCTTAATGTAATACAACATGCAACACATACCACGTCATTGCTACCGACCATTCATCATGTACGTGTTGGACACTTTAGATGTGCTGGCAGGTATCGCATAGATTCACTTAGCACATGAGATAGTCTCGTGGTACTCACATAGATTATACTTCAGTACATAGACAAGATACCAGCACATGCATAGGTAGTCAGGTCGAGAATGCAAATTGTCACGACCCGCTCCCGCTTTTCAGGATACGAGTACGTGGCCAAGTCTAGCCTACGCCGCAGCATAGATGGTAGTACGCTGTCTATGATAACAATGGTCCACAACAAGCACAACACGCATATATATCATCCACAATTAAGCCAGCAATAATCACCAAAATATCCAATAGTCTCAATAGTATAAATATAAAAATCTACTACAACTTAGAAAGTCTCGGGAACAAACCCGGATAAAAAAATAAAATAGACAACTAACTCCATAACTATAACTACTAACTAATGCGAATCCATAAGGAAGAAAATATGCTAATTCGCATCAGTGCTGGAACCGGATACGCCAGTGACGTCAGTGCCTCCAACATACTCACCGTAAACCTCTGGACAGATCACGTCGTCTACAACTAAAAAATGGTTATCCAATCAGGATTTGAACAAGTACAAGTCTAACCACCATGATACAAGTACAATATAAAGTAATAAAATACTAAACATGGAAAATAAAGAATCAATGGAAACAATGAACAATATAAACAAGAAATCATGAGATGGAAGAAACTGATAAGGAAAGTAACAAGCATGAAAAGTAAATAGACTCATATAAACACTCATAGTGTGCGTGTCGTGAGAAGTACAACATTCCTACACATGGACGGCTTGGGCGAACGATGAGGTTATAAGGCCCGCTCCCGTAACTGGGAGAGTTGCCAACAATACAATCTGGGCTTTGTCCACGTGCCTAGTAATTGTATCCCTCCAATATCCATACCTCACAATCATGAAAACACAATCACGATAACGATCATGATAACAATGAGAAAACATGATTAATAGTCAACACTCAACTCTCGTGTGTGTAACAGTCAAGACACGGAAGATAGCATGTATAAGTGAAATACGACAATATAAAGTAAATGCACATGAAGGTGTCAACAAGTACTTGCCTGAACTCCTGGACAGATTGATTTCACAAGTTAAAGACAACATGAACTCTGGCCTAGAATCTATCAAATCAAGCCATCATCCTCCGAACCCCGTCGCACAAACAACCACAAATTAGATATACAATTACCACTCTAAAAATCCTAGAAAGTGGCTAATGGGTTAAATCAATTAATACTATTCTAATTCTGGAATAAAACATCTAAAATTCTATTTTAACCTATTTTATTCTAAAAATAGAATCTAAATACAAATATTTGGCCAAAGAAATTTACGGTTCCAAATTCGGGACCCGTGGCACGCAAACTGAGATATACTATTGACTAACTGGTCAAACATTATGAATTCAAAGTTTGAGTGTGCAACATGGTAGATTTCAGTGCCATGAGTGCACTGGAATTGACCGTGCCTCAAAATCACGATTTGGTCAAAAGTTATCGCCATTATGGCTAACCATGACCAAATCGATGAACCGTTGACCAAATCTGAATTCTATGAACAAAATAAAACACTAGATGAAACTCTAAATTTTTGGAAAAATTATATGTTGTAGAGCTCGGTGTCAGCTTTCCAAAACTTCAAACAGATCACAAAACAGAGTTCGGGATCGCTCGAAATCTCGAAAACCGTGCGACGTGTTGATTTTTGGACAACCGACACTCAAATAATTATTCAGAAATTCAAGGTCAAAATACTAGAAAATAAATTATATATTCAGAAATCTAACCTCAATACGCTTCTAACAAAAAAAATGGCACACAAAAAGGACGTCTAGATCAACGGTAAACCCTCCGCGAAGTCGAAGAATCCCTATTGAACTCTCCCACAAAAGCTGCTGAATTAATTCTAGGGTTTTCGGAAAACCTAATTATATATTAATATATATAGGGATAGGGAGTCGGTGGCTTGAGGAGGTTGGCTAAGGAGGACACATGGCAGCATCTGCTGTCTCTCGCCGCTGGATCGAATGGTTCACAGCAAGCTGAGCTTGCTCGGCTCCGAGCATGGCTCGGATTGGAATTACTTCTGCGGCTCGGAGACCGAACCACACCCGCCCCCTCTCACTGCCACATGGGCCCACGCTCCCCGCTTCAGCGGCTGACGGGTGGGTCCCTCCCTGCTGACTGTATAATTATATTAGAAAATAGATTTTTAATTACAGAAAATTAATAAAAATCAAGAAAAATCCTAAAATTCTAAATAAATCCCAGAAAATTCCTAAAAATTCCTAGAAAATTCTAGAAAATTGTTTGAGGGTTATAGAGCCCAAATAATTTATTTGACCTCAAAAATACTCCTGGATGCCTTCATAAAAATTCCTAGAAGCTTAAGAAAATAATGAAACCATATATAAATTTTATCTAAAAATCTCCTAAAAATCCAAGAAATTCTAAAATAACAAAATGATACTCTAGAGGCTGTCTGGGGACCCTAGAGACCATATATGTCCTAGTTTTACTATACTTAAGCTGTAGGCTTAAGTACGCACCCTTGTGATCCCAAATCAATTCCTAATTATCAAAATTAAATTCTAACTAAAATAAAATAATAGAAGAAAAAATCTCCAAAATAGAAGATAAATTCTAGGAACCCAAATGCTACAAACTATCCTCCTTAAAAAAATTTGTCCTCAAAAATCAAAACATCACAAATAGCATAGTATAATACCTAACTCTTACAAGCAATAATTTCTTATGCTAAGTCACGGAGAGATAATGGCTAGGGTCATAAGGGAACTGACAACTAACTAAGCATGCATACCAACTAAAACTAAAGAAGGCTTTCAAGGAAACATATTTAAGTTACCTATGTCTTGGGGTTGAGTCACAGCCACAAATGCTTGTCCTTGACGTTGTACTCCTCCAAACTGCTGTTGCGAAACTGGCTTATGAGCTGGTGCTGCGGAACATTCTCGCACTTGGTGGTCTGGTGCTCCACAAAGGAGACAAAGTCCTAACCTCTTCCTACAATGGTCCCACTTGTGTCCTTCTTTTCCACAATAATTACACTTATGCTTGGGTGGGATAGGCTGTTGATGTGGCTGGGATGATACAACCCTAGTTGGAGGTTGATGCTGGATTTAAAGGGTCTTCTGAGAATTATTAGGACGTTTTGATGGTTCTTGTGGACTATCATCTCTACCGCTCTTTTGGGAAGCTATTTTCTGCCTTAGGATAGATTCTTGACGCCTAGCTGCATTCAAGATATCTCTATAGGATGTTGGGTCTACTGACGCTGTCAAACTCTGCAACTTATAATTCAGCCCAGAATGGAACTTCTCCGCCTTCTCTTCTTCTATAGATACAAGAGTAGGAGAAAAATGACTCAAGCGACTAAATTCTGCAACATATTCGTCCACTGTCATGCTCCACTGCTCTAGTCATATGAACTGATCCCGCAGCTCCTTACGAACAGTGGTGGGGAATAACATGGTATTGAAGAGATCCGTAAACTCTTCCCATAAACATTCTTGCCCAACCGTCTTTCTTGTGCCGCCCACCAATGATGTGCATTGTCCTTGAGCTGCAACTTTACTGCTTTTATCCATTTCTCCGGCGGCAGCTCCGATGCCTCTAGTAGTGTCTATATCTCTACTAGCCAGTTGGTGACTTCTATAGGTTTCTTCGAGCCAGTGAATGGAGGTGGGTTCATCTTGCGAAACCCATCAATAGTACCCACACGATCTTGTCATGCTTCTACGCTCCTCTCTAGAACATTTGCATGTCTCTGCTGAGTCTCCATCATGTCCTGGAGTATCGTAAGGAGATAAGCTCCATCCACAGTTACTCCTTGGGTTGGGGCTGTTGGTGGTGGTGGTGGAAGATCCTCAGCACTAACCCTATCTTGTTGATGGTTAGAAGGCTCTACGAACTCGGTACTCTCTGCTGTCGATCCTTCGGGTTCGGGAGTAGCAAAAGGGTTAGCTACCCTTTTTCCCTTACGGATCGCACTGTGCCTTGTCTCAACCATTGCAAACTAAAAGGAAAGAAAGGATATGGTTAGAACGGTAGATGCAAACATATCGAAGAAATCATGGACGGAATCAAGCAAGATGCAAATTAAGAGACAATACGATCCTAAGATAAAATAGACTCATAAGGTTACAAGTCCTATTTTGTGGATGATATAACCTCCTAACTTCAAATCTATTCGTAGGCTCATAGTAGTACAGCTAACTTAAGTACTACCACGAGTTCGCAGTCTTTTGCAAAATTGGACATGCATGGGCCACCATAAAAACTTGTCACGACCCGCTCCCGCTTTTCGGGATACGAGTACGTGGCCAAGTCTAGCCTACGCCGCAGCATCGGCGGTAGTACGCTGTCTATAATAACAATGGTCCACAACAAGCATAACACGTATATATCATCCACAATTAAGCCTGCAATAATCACCAAAATATCCAATAGTCTCAATAGTATAAATATGAAAAATCCACTACAACTCAGAAAGTCTCGGGAACAAATCCGGATAACAGAAAATAAAATAGACAACTAACTCCATAACTATAACTACTAACTAATGCGAATCCATAAGGAAGAAAATATGCTAATTCGCATCAGTGCTGGAACCGGGTACGCCAGTGACGTCAGTGTCTCCAACATACTCACCGTAAACCTCTGGACAAATCACGTCGTCTACAACTGAAAAATGGTTATCCAGTCAGGATTGGAACAAGTACAAGTCTAACCACCATGATACAAGTACAATATAAAGTAATAAAACACTAAACATGGAAAATAAAGAATCAATGGAAACAATGAACAATATGAACAAGAAATCATGATATGGAAGAAACTGATAAGGAAAGTAACAAGCATGAAAAGTAAATAGACTCATATAAACACTCGTAGTGTGCAAGTCGTGAGAAGTACAACGTTCCTACACATGGACGGCTTGGGCGAACGATGAGGTTATAAGGCCCGCCCCCGTAACCGGGAGAGTTGTCAACAATACAATCTGGGCTTTATCCACGTGCCTAGTAATTGTACCCCTCCAATATCCATACCTCACAATCATGAAAACATAATCACGATAACGATCACGATAACAATGAGAAAACATGATCAATAGTCAACACTCAACTCTCGTGTGTGTAACAGTCAAGACACGGAAGATAGCATGTATAAGTGAAATACGACAATATAAAGTAAATGCACATGAAGGTGTCAACAAGTACTTGCCTGAACTCCTGGACGGATTGATTTCACAAGTTGAAGACAATATGAACTCCGACCTATAAGCTATCAAATCAAGCCAACAACCCCCGAACCCCGTCGCACAAACAACCACAAATTAGATATACAATTCCCACTCTAAAAATCCTAGAAAGTGGCTAATGGTTAAATCAATTAATACTATTCTAATTCTAGAATAAAACATCTAAAATCCTATTTTAACCTATTTAATTCTGAAAATAGAATCTAAACACAAATATTTGGCCAAAGAAATTCATGGTTCCAAATTCGGGACCCGTGGTACGCAAACCGAGACATACTGTTGACTAACTGGTCAAATGTTATGAATTCAAAGTTTGAGTGTGCAACATGGTAGATTTAAGTGCCATGAGTGCACTGGAATCGACTATGCCGCAAAATCACGATTTGGTCAAAAGTTATCGCCATTATGGCTAACCATGACCAAATCGATGAACCGTTGACCAAATCTGACTTCTATGAACAAAATAAAATACTAGATGAAACTCTGAATTTCTGGAAAAATTATATGTTGTAGATCTCGGTGTCAGCTTTCTAAAACTTCAAACGGATCGCGAAACAGTTCGGGATGGCTCGAAATCTCGAAAACCGTACGACGTGTTGATTTTTGGACAACCGACACTCAAATAATTATTTAGAAATTAAAGATCAAAATACTAGAAAATAGATTATATATTCAGAAATCTAACCTCAATACGCTTCTAACAAAAAAAATGGCACACAAAAAGGACGTCTAGATCAACGGCAAACCCTCCGCAAAGTCGAAGAATCCCTATTGAACTCTCCCACAAAAGCTGCTGAATTAATTCTAGGGTTTTCGGAAAACCTAATTATATATTAATATATAGGGATAGGGAATCGGTGGCTTGAGGCGGCTGGCTAAGGAGGACACGTGGCAGCATCTGCTGCCTCCTGCCGCTGGATCGAATGGTTCACAGCAAGCTGAGCTTGCTCGGCTCCGAGCATGGCTCGGATTGGAATTACTTCTGCGGCTCGGAGACCGAGCCGCACCCGCCCCCTCTCACTGCCACGTGGGCCCGCCATCCCCGCTTCAGCGGCTGACGGGTGGGTCCCTCCCTGCGGCTGACTGTGTAATTATATTAGAAAATTGATTTTTAATTACAGAAAATTAAATAAAAATCAAGAAAAATCCTAAAAATTCTAAATAAATCCCAGAAAATTCCTAAAAATTCCTAAAAAATTCTAGAAAATTGTTTGAGGGTTCTAGAGCCCAAATAATTTATTTGACCTCAAAATACTCCCGGATGCCTTCATAAAAATTCCTAGAAGCTTAAGAATAATGAAACCATATATAAACATTATCTAAAAATCTTCTAAAAATCCAAGAAATTCTAAAATAACAAAATGATACTCTAGATGCTGTCTGGGGACCCTAGAGACCATATATGTCCTAGTTTTACTATACTTAAGCTATAGGCTTAGGTACGCACCCTTGTGATCCCAAATCAATTCCTAATTATCAAAATTAAATTCTAACTAAAATAAAATAATAGAAAAAAACTCCAAAATAGAAGATAAATTCTAGGAACCCAAATGCTACACAAATCAAGTGACATAGTCAATTGAAAGCTACTGGGCACAACAGTCTCGGGGTGCCCGAAATATTGGGTGCACAAGTCTTGGTGCTCACAAATATTAGGCGCGCAAGATATTGGTGCGCACAAAATATTGGGCGCGCAAGGTCTTGGTACGCACAAAATATTGGGCGCGCAAGGTCTTGGTGCGCACGAAATATTGGGCACGCAAGGTCTTGGTGCACACAAAATATTGTGCGCACAAAATATTGATGCACGCAAAACATTGGGCGCACAAAACATTGGACGCATAAAGATATCTGGGCACCCAAAATCTCTGGTGCACAAAAGGGCTTGAGGGCGCTCAAAGCGCGCCGTCGTCCCCAACTGTCACAACCCTTGTTAGCAATCACCCAAATAAAATGCGTATTATACGTAAATTTTTTCGTATCCTACATAAACGTATACTTACTTTTGAAAATTTTGAATTTGTACACGAATTTTAAGCTTGTGGCATTTTAAACGCGTACCGTACGGATTTTTAAAAAATTTGGCCAAAAAAATGTGAGCAAGAGTCTTGACTTTCTTGTCTCTTACTGCTATTAGATATTAAGACCGACACAATTCTAAAAAATTATCAAAAGAAAAAAGAAAAAGTCTCACAATAACCAAAAAAAGAAACCCAAGAGTCTTTGCACATGTTGCTTGCAACAATCAAAGAAAAATCTTTTTGTTTTCCATCATCCAACCTCTTCTTATTCTCACACTAAACCCTTATTTATGAAGGAGTAGAGGTGGATGGGCCCTATATATATGCCGAATTTTTAGTGCCAAATTGGTTCATATGAAACATACTAAACACGAATTAAATCTGATCCGAATATTTTTCGTTAGACGAATTTTTGTTCAAAATTTTGACCGTATTTTATTTATATTGTGCCGATTTATACTCGTACTTTTGTCGTTCCAAATTTTTTCCGTTTGCCGAATTACTAACAAGGGTCACGACCCGCACCCACCGTGAGGGTACGAGTGCCTAACAGCGTCCACCCTACGACGTATTGTCGGCGGTAGAACGCTGTTCTAGGTCATGAACTATAACTACATAATATGAAATACTCTCCAAGAGGAGGCCAATCACAAAAGGTACAACTCAATCACAATCTAAGGGTAGAATGTAGCATGATAAAATAGATAGAGAAATCCTCAACTGAGGTACAACAGAAATAAAATGACATAAGTCTCATCTCTATAATAATACAACTCTGAAATTAAGACAACAACTAACATAAAAAGAAAGAACAGCCTAGACTATCTATGCTAAACATGGGTATCATCCTCAGCAGCTGCCTGAACCTCCCCAGGGGTCCAGGTCGCGAGTGTCATCTAGGTAAGCTCCATAGTAAGGGGTGCAGGGTTCCTCATCATCCTTTGTAAAATTTTCAACAGGTCCAGTCAGGACGGGAGCGAGCACAATACATCTCACGCAGATCATAACAGGTTAGAAAATATAAACATGTAAGAAAGTATGATACATGAAACTGAAAGAAGTACATGATGTAAATAGAGAGAGAACTGTAATAGAAATATCTATTATAAGTAGAGAGCTACCAGTGACTAGTGATTTAGAATACAAAGTCGATATGTGAACGGCACGATGTTATACACGAGTAATCTACAGAGATTGTACACGAGTAATCTATAAGATTGAGTACATAACCACTTCTACTCCCCCGCCCCCAATCAATACACAAGGATCCAGTCAAGTTATGTTATTGCACACGAAGTATAGTTGTACATGATGATCATGTGAGCACATGAGTATACACGATTTTACACGATTTGTACACGAATAATACGAACACAAGGAGTACACGATGCTCATGATAAAGTACACGAACATGAAATATCCGATGTATCCGCTAAGGGGATAACATCGCACGACAAGATCCATATAGTACTAATCCGTGTTACCAATGTGTCAGCATCAAGTAAAGTAATCTAAAACAGGAAATACAATCCTAAACAGGATATGAAATGATCAGAGAATGTACTCGCCTGGTATCCTGAATATCTGAAGAGAATATACTGTCCGATAAGTGGTGTCTGGCTCCTATAGAATAGTACAAGTCACTACATGTCCAAAATAGTAAAATAGACTGCTACAATACATCTACATGATGTCTAGGTCAAACTATACTAAAGTCAACACTTGGTCAACTCTAGTCAACCACACTAGTCAAACTAGGTCAACTAGGTCAAGTTCTAGCCCAAACAAGTCTAACAAGTCTCACTAGGCCTAACCAAGCCTAGAGTAACACTCACACAATCACAAGGCAATGTAAACCACAATAATGTATAATAAAATAGATACTATATATAAATACATACCTTCATACCTACATGCATATCCTACATACATATTTATATATATAGGCATATGTTACATCATGCATATTTACATAGTTACATAGATATATACATTCATGCACATTTACATACATACTGTTATAATATATGTTAACATTCATTACAATGCATTACATTTTACTTATACCTTTGATTGATTGATTCATTCATTCATATATGACATTCATTCATGCATTTATACATTCATTCATTCATGTCATCACTATATACATACTTGATTCATGTATCCACACATACATACATGGATACACAACATACATGTATACATTCATACATGCTTATATTGCATACATGCATACATACATATCATGTATACATACATACATTACATACATGCCTACATACATATTTAAATACATTATATACTTGCATACATTATATTCATATGCATACTCTATATCATATTACATTCATTCCTGCATACATGCATACATATAATATATGTATACAAACTCATATATTTAACTCAAAATATATGTGAATACATACATTATATTACCTTAACACCTATATATCATTTATTCATATCCCATATGCATGCATACTTCAGTTCAGGCATTATATCCATTCACATATCATTAAATTGCATACATACTTATTTTTATTACATACATGTCATTCATGCATATTACAAACTTACATGCATCTATACATTATATAAATTGTATACAACATGTAAAAATAGAAGAGAAAAAAAAGGGGAAAAACTGAAATGGAAAGGGAAGGGAAGGAAAAATGTAAGAAAAAGGAAAAACATTGGACATATACATGCTAGCATCAAATATTCTACATTACCATACATGCTATCATTAATATTGTATTACATTACGTATACATTATGCATTCATATCTATCATTACATGTATACCTTGCATTCATATCTAGCATTTATTATATACTTTCATGCATACATACGTATATCATTCTTTCATTCATGCATTGCTTACATACATTACATTGATTGCATTCCTACATGCTTGCATTCAACCATATATATACATTAATGTAAAGAGGATACATATCATATTATATATCATTTCATTCATCTAACGTATCATGCATTACATACTCTACATTCATTTAATATCCGTACTACATAGGCTCATAGGTTACACAAAATATCTATGTCGTGCAGTCACTCTTCTACTTAAAACTAATACTGTATCAATTGAGCCTTCACAAGGATTAAAATATGTCGTAGCCCTTCGTGTTAGCTTTCCGAAACTTCAAATGGATCGCATTTTTGTGTCCGAAAGCTCTCGGAATCGCGAAAACACCGAAACGCGTTTGTCTTTCAGACAGCTGACACTCAAATAATTTTACAAAAAGTTCTGGAACGATTTTGGCTTATTAAAATATATATATTTAGAAAGCTAACTTCGATATGGTTCTTTTTAAAAAAATGGAAGATTAAACGGAGTTCTAAGCTAAAAGTTATGATATTTCTAAGTTGCTTTGGTTAATAAAAACGTGGATGAATATTATGACGAATTTGAGTTATTTTGGACAAAAGAAACACATGTAGGCCAAGATACTTGGATACCAACATAGGTATCCAAATGAAACTCATTCTAACCATCCTAACTAAAATCAATCCACTCTCTAACCATTCTAAAACTGAATTTAAATATCTATTTAAACTATTATCATACATACATACACATGGGGTGTCCTAATTTGGGATCTATCAAGTAGGACACAAGACACATATCTAAAATCCTCAAGAGAGCTCCAAATGGCCTCAAATTTGAATATAAAGGGGACAGATGCATGAGGATGGATCCTACGGATTCAAAACTAATTTATATGCAAAGGAAATCGATTTAGAGGATGGGTTTTACCTATTGGGAGTGAAATCCCAATAAAATCCTTTAGGACACGGCTCCGATACGAAGATCCCTCAATGTGGACACTCCTCCTTGTACTTCTCTTCTAATCCTTGGTAGCACCCTTCCCTTGGAGAATGGTAATGATTGAGGGAAGGTTTGGTGAAGGAATGATTTGATTTGGAGATCAAATCAAAGGGAAGGCTCTCTAAAATTAGGGAAGAACAAAAGGAAAATAAAAGAGGCAAGATTGTAATGAATGAAATGAATCATTCTCCCCTAAAGGTGGCTATCATAAAGAGTCCATTAGGGCTAATGGAAAATGTCCTAATTGCCCCTCTCGAGTCGCATATGGTTAAGTCTAGACTAGGTTCAAGTTTGGGGTCAAAAGGATCTAGTTTTGAGTCTCTAACTTAACCATTCTAACATGATAAAAATTAGTCTAACTAACTAACTTAAATGTTGGATTTTGTGGGCCATGCTTAACTTAATATTGGGTCCCATCTAGAGTTTAAGCTACCCGGGTCACAATACAAGTCGAAACGAGACGAAACTCAAACCCGACTAAACAAATCCAATAAAAATAATATTAAAAATATAAAATTTTCCCAAAATATTAAAATATGAAAAATGACCAAAATTATAATACATCAATTTAAATATTATTAAAATAATCTTAAATTTACCAATTAATCAAAATCCTAAATAATTCAAAAGTCACAAAATGACCAAAATACCCTTAGCCTAAAAAGTTGTAAATAGTCATTCTAATCACATGGTTAGGTCCCCATGGTCATGGTTAGTCTCTAGGCTCAACAGTTCTATGGTTCACTAGCTAACACATCAAAATTATAATTCACCAATTTTAAATAGTATTAAATTAATTAAAAAATTCATAAATAATAAATCCTATTATTAAATAATAAACTTTTACAAAAGTTCAAAATTACCCTCATTTTAGAAAAGTGGGTGTTACAAGTCTACCCTCCTTAGAAAATTTCGTCCTCGAAATTAAGATGGTCGTACTTCTTCTAGAGTCTCGTCCCCAACAATCAAAGTCTCAGAACTTACCTAAATCATACAATTTAAAAGAATGGCATACAGGATCATGGCATACGGTGGCAGTTGAAAGTCTCATCTAGGTATACTAGTCATGATAAACTAAAACGGTCATAGGGTATCAAAACATACAAGCAATCTGGGGTGCTAAACTAGAAAAGTTACAGAAACAACAAATCATCAAGGCTGTAAGGCAGTCTACCATCCTATATAAAAACTGATAATTATCAAAAATAAAATAAAGATAACTAGTCATTATCTATAAAGGGGTACTATTCAAAGAAAAATCAAAATCAAAAGTTTAAAGAACGAAAGTCAATAGCATTGAAATCCAATCATAATATATATTAAGAAAATTTAGTCTCGATACGATCTAAGTTGATCAATTCTGGGTAATCAAGATTTGGGCAATATGGAGGACAATGATATATAGGACACATACATATAGAAAATTGGACTAATGCTCAGGTAGAGGCTTTGGATAACTGAACCAACAATGAAAGAAAAAGATTTGGACATGTATCTGGACAGATGGGCTAAGCAGGTATCATCTGTATCTAATACAATGAAGGAAGGACAGAACAAATGATCAAAGGAGAACTCTTATTAACAACCCACATTATATCCCCAATGTATACAACTGTCCTAAATGGACTGAACCATCATGCAAGGGTTTAAACTCCACTGTAGGGCAGGTACTGCAGGTTATGAAGGGTATTGCAAGGCTATCAAGTAAGGAAAAATGCTAAGAGATGCAATATGTCACCATGTACAGAAGTAAGGATGAGTGTAGACCTCTAATATGAATGATACTGACTCTCCAAATATGCAGAATATGGTAAGGGGTTGATGGTTATATTGGTTAGTCAATAATTAGGGTCTGAACAATGGTCCAGTAAAATCTATGATGCAACATGGTAGGTAATGAAATGTTGAGTGCAGTGAACAACTTATACAAGTCTGAACCAAGGGAACATGGTATCTAGTGAAGGGTCTGCACACTGCCTATAAAGGTTGATTAAACATGACTGAACTCAACACAAAGAGAACTTAACTAAAATAGAAAACTGAACCAAATATAGGCTAAACAACATGTCATTATCCTATACAACAATGACCTATAGATACCAACCATCCATATCCATATGCCCATATCATCTGCATCTATCTATATACATAGACCTCTCAATATTAGGTGAAGCTACAACTATACTCAAGGACAGGCTCTGGTCATGGGTGCCTTACTGGAAGGGATAAGGAAAAAATAATAATAAATCATCAAGGCTGTAGGGCAGAACAGTCTTGGGGTGCCCAAAATATTGGGTGCACAAGTCTTGGTGCTCACAAAATATTAGACGCGTAAGATATTGGTGCGCACAAAATATTGGGCGTGCAAGGTCTTGGTGCGCACAAAATATTGGGCGCGCAAGGTCTTGGTACGCACGAAATATTGGGCGCACAAGGTCTTGGTGCACACAAAACATTGTGCGCACAAAATATTGATGCGCACAAAACATTGGGCGTACAAAACATTAAACGCATAAAGATATTTGGGCACCCAAAATCTCTGGTGCACAAAAGGGCTTGAGGGCGCTAAAAGCACGCCGTCGTCCCCAACCAACAGCAAGCTTCGGCCATGGAGTTTTTAAAAACTTCCAAAGTCTGTAACTTGGGCCGTATAACTCAAAATCGAGCAAAATAAAGGTCAAAACTGAACGAAATTGAATTCTCTGCAACATGGAACAAGTAGTTTTCGAAAAAGAGTAAGTTTGATAGATTAAAACCATGAAAACCCATAAGCCCTAGTTTTTTGGAACATAGATCTACTCAAAAATAACAATCAAAACCGAAAATACTGAGTACTAAACTTGTAGAGAATGAAGAGAAGAACAATATAGACAAATAATATTAAAGGAAAAAAAAATAAGAAATAAAATGCAAGAATCTCTCCATTTTGGCAAGGTGTTCTTGTCTAAAAGTTGGTTGGAGAAAAATAAATGAAAGAGTGAATGAGGAGAGAGAGAGGAAGAGAATATATTATAGGGGTGGGGTTGGTTCATTAAAACCCTAGTCCTAATCATGCTCTAACCATTCCATTAATGACATGCTTAAAGGCTACGTGCAACAATTAATAAAACAAGAAATTAATGGTGCACATGTACAAATACTGTATACAAGAATCAAGAAATGAAAATATGTATATAGGGATCGGGGAGTAACATATAGACTCTAGTAAAATGCAAGATACTTCCAATCTATGGTATGTCTCAATTGTAGTTCAATCAAGTAACTCCCAATTGAGAACGGTCAAGTAGTCAATCCTAGTATAAATCTCCTCTCCTAAGGAATACAAGGGTCGAGTAAAATCCTACAGAATGTAGTACAATAAAAGATACTCCCAATCTATAATATATCTCAATTGTAGTTTAATGCGAGTAACTTCCATTCGAGAATGGTCAAGTCATGTCAACTCAGGTTAAGTCCAAGTAAAACAATCAATATCAGGTCAAGTCAAAAAAAACATGGCGTAGAACTGACAGCTCTATCACAAGACACGGTGAACATGAAGAAGACCAATAAACAAGCAATGAAAATAACCAATATCCTATACATGCACGTAAATCTAGAAAATAATAATGACATAAACATGAGAAACATATAATCAAATAAGTCGAACAGAAACAATAATATAGAAATGCATGAAATAAATTGTACAATTCATCATGGTATACTTGCCTAGTATGGCACCTGGTGTGGTGCGATGACTATGATGGCACATAATTGACTTCAGCGTTAAAGTTTTACAAGATGGCCTCCGATGATGGGACATACTGTCATATTGAGTCCAGAACAGTCCAATTAGATAGGGTTGACACAAGGAAGTCCATTTTTGCAAGAGAATAAGAAATACGATTAGTCATGATCAACTGTGATAATCAACAGAATTTTGTGGAGAAAATACTTATAATATTTTATAAAATATTTATAATACTTCAAACTCTATTTTATTACCCCAAAATATTTAGATAAATGCATACTAGAAAATAAGTTTTAATTTGGAAACTACCCTTTTTATTAGTTAAATAATTTTAAAAAATATTTTGAAAATCTAGGAATATCATTTTAGAGGAAAAAACTAAAATTTAATTACATAGAAAATATTATAATAATATTTTAGGTTAAAAGCTTATTTCAAATACCACGAAATAATATAGATATACATTTGCCCAAAATAAAATTTAAACTTTAAAATTAATTTCTGAAAAAATTTGCATGCTATAGATCATCATGTCAGCTTTCAAAATATCAAACGGATCGTATAAAACCGAGTTCGGGATCTCTCGAAATCTCAAAAATAGTGCAAGCGTCGTGTCACGTCCCAGAACCAGAATACTGGAGAGCGGGGGCAGACATAGCCAGCTACGTATATTGAAATGGAAACCACCTCGATATACGGTCACGGCTGTCTAGATATATGAGGGTTTACTACAAGCCAACAGTCTCTTATGGTCATGAACAAGCCTAATGTCTCAATCACAAACAAGTAAGTAAGGTCGCAAGATGTATGATCATTAAATATACAATAATAAGGCGTTCCAAATATTACATATTCAGCTGATCATGAAGCTAGTCGTTACAAAATGTTAGGACTAGCAAGAGTTTAGTCGTACATGATCAATCCTAGGATTTGTTAATCATGTTCATAGCCCGTAGGCAGACAGTAAGTAAAGTGCATCGAGCTAACAGGTGCTCGTCGGCTAAACGCCTCAAAAGAGTAGTTTTACAATGAAGTAGGCAAGACAAAAAGGAAAACCCACTCTTGGCCCGGGTTCCGTCTAGTTGTCACCATTGGACTGGAAGCTTGGTAGATCCTCGGGAGCTGCTCCGAAATCTGGCCACACAAAACCAGCTGGATCAACCCCAGAAAGAGCAAGTGCCACAAGGGGGCCACAAAATAAGAACAAAAGCCAGCAATTAGCACAAGAAGTCTAATAGTAAACTAAAATTTATGAAAACATGTCAGGATGATATACGACGAGATAACCATGGAACTATTTCGATAACCAGGTTACAACCCGTAAACTAAACAAGGACCGGGGTTGTAACCCTTCATCTGAACAGAACTTGGTTTCCCACCATTTATCGGCAAGATAATAATGTAAGAAATCAAGACAGGAAGCAATCTTGTACTGGATCAAGACATGGCTAGACTGGCTATGCCTCATTCAATCAATCACGGTCAAGCAGATACTACGGCTTACTACTTTAACTAACTAGGGTTATCACAGGCCTAATTACTAACAAGAAGCAGTGAGATTATTCCACAGCCACAAGCCCTGCAGACCATCCAGGTTACCCAGGTCGAAAATTAGGGGTTGAATTCAGGTGGGTATATCGTCCAGGAACGCATGTACCCTTAGGTGACTTAGAAGGTGCAACACATGACAGTGAACTGGAAATGCGCCCTACTCGTCGGCAGGCTACAGATCCCAAGAGCGCCCAGGTAACGGGACTGCCTGTAGCTGTGTCATCTCTTCATGACTACTGTGTTATTCTAGTTATTAACCTTAACCCATTTTTAGTAGGTACTCCTGACCGTGGTACTCAGAAGTCCCGTCCTAGACATGATGCAAGACAGGACAAGTAGATTTAACAAGCAAGCAAGAAGGAACTACCCACGGTGTCAAGGCAGGTCAAGTTAAGTTAGCGTCGCAACAGCGTTAAGTTATCAAGTCATGCTACAAGTCAGGAGTGCGCCGCCACGGGCCACTATCAAGTTATCAAGTCACAAGGATTAAATACAAGTTACAAGTTAGGTGTACACCCCACTAGGTTACTAGCAAGGAGATCAAAAAATACCAGAATCATAATCCACAGAAAATCCCTAGAACCGTACTAGTCATAAACAATTACTTGAAAATCGGGTTAGGCCGTGTCGGGTCAAGATAGTAGTGCTGTGTTGAACAGATCTCAGGAAAACCCAATCCACAAAAGAGAAACCAAGTCAAGAAATAAAACCAATACTCCTAGAGCCAATGGGTTAAGCAAGGGGTCAGGGGAGCAGCGTACGCACAAGGGCACGCACGTAGGGGAGCTGCGTACGCACAAGGGCACGCACGCAGGGGAGCTGCGTACGCACAAAACACGCACGCAGGGGAGCTGCGTACGCACAAAAGCACGCACGCATAAGAGCTGCGTACGCAGAAAAGCACGCACGCATGAGAGCTGCGTACGCACAAAAGCACGCACACATGAGAGCTGCGTACGCACAAAAGCAAGCACGCATGAGAGCTGCGTACGCACAAAAGCACGCATGCATGAGAGCTGTATACGCACAAAAGCACGCACGCATGAGAGCTGCGTTCGTGCAAAGGCACGCACGCATGAGAGCTGCATACGCACAAAAGCACGCACGTATGAGAGCTGCGTACGCGCAAAGGCACGCACGCATGAGAGCTGCGTACGCACAAAAGCACGCACGCATGAGAGCTGCGTACGCACAAAAGCACGCACGCATGAGAGCTGCGTACGCGCAAAGGCACGCACGCATGAGAGCTGCGTACGCACAAAAGCACGCACGCATGAGAGCTGCGTACGCGCAAAGGCACGCACGCATGAGATGCGTACGCACAAAAGCACGCACGCATGAGAGCTGCGTACGCGCAAAGGCACGCACGCATGAGAAAGGGTCTTCTTCTCCATGGCTGAGAAGAAGCTCCAATGGCTCCCAAAACTTCAAAGCATCACAACTTGGCCATCCGAACTCCAAATCCGGATTTCCAAAGTTCCAACCAGGGTGGAATTGAACTCTCTTCCACATGGAAACATCAAAACCCATAAAAATCCAACTTAAATAGATCAAAACCAACACAAAACCGAAAATAGAGAAAACTTAGATCTAGAACAATGGAGACTCCAAATCACAAAATACCAAGTTCTAATGTTGATCACCATGTCCTAAACTAGCAAATGGACAAATAAAATGGGGTTCTCATGTGGTGGCAAGGTGCACTTGCCTATGGGTGGGTGTTGTGTAGAGGAAGGAGAAGAAGAAATTAATGGAGGTTTATGAGGAGAGAGAAAAAGTTGGTGGAGTTTTAAAGAGGGTGGGATGTGGTGTGTGAGGGTGGAGTATAGGCTAAGGTGTTCCAATACACATTAAACCAAACCAAACCCAATCCAATTAAAACCGAGCCATGTCAAAACCCAAAATACGAGAAATACCAAAATTCCACAAGTTGAGAAAAATAAAAATATATGCCAAAATCTAAATACGAGTATAAATACGAAATACGGGAAAAATATGGGAAATGAGGGTGACAACTCTACCCACCTTAAAAGAATTCCGTCCTCGGAATTTAATCAAGGGGTTAGAGATTGTCACGACAAGCTACATTAAGCACATGCAAGTTACACTAAGCAGTTCAATCATACAATCATACAATGCAAGCAAGGAAGGAAAAATGTAAGGCATAAGAAAGACATTATACCTCACGAGTCAAACAGGTAAGGATATCGCGATTGGATGTCGTTCTCATGCTCCCACGTTGACTCACCTAGAGAGTGATGACCCCAAGCAATACGGACTAATTTAATAGTTTTGTTCTTGAGTATCTCCCTCCGGTCCAATAGAGATACGGGCCTCTCCTCATACGAAAGGTTGGTACCAACAACCAATTCCGAATGGTCTAGGATGTGGCTCGGGTCCGGGATATACCGTCGTAATTGGGACACATGGAATACATCATGCATCTCACTTAGCGACGACAGAAGAGCGAGACGATAGGATACATCTCCTACTCGCTCTAGAATATCGAACGGCCCTATATACCTAGGACTAAGCTTTTTCCGCATGCCAAAGCGAATGACGTCGCGGTTAGGCGAGATCCTAAGGAATACATGGTAGCCGACAGCAAATTCTAAGGGACGCCGATGAGCATCGGCCCAATGGCGCTGGCGGTCCTGGGCAACTCGGAGGTGATCTCTGACCTTCCTGACCACTTCAACCGTCTGGGAAATCAATTCGGGTCCGAGCATCTGCCTCTCCCCGATATCGTCCCATGCTAGCGGGGATCTGTACTTCCTGCCATAAAGAGCCTCGAAAGGTGCCATCTGGATACTGGCCTGATAACTGTTGTTGTACGAAAATTCTACCAGGTGCAGATGATTCTCCCATGAACCACCGAAGTTAAGGGTACAGGATCTCAACATATCTTCAAGGGTCTGGATTGTGCGCTCTGATTGACCATCCGTCTGCGGGTGATAAGCTGAGCTAAATTGAAGGCGAGTCCCCAAACTCTTCTGCAAGCTGTGCCAAAAGTGTGATGTGAATCTTGAATCCCTGTCCGAGGTGATGCTGACTGGCACACCGTGAAGCCTGACGATCTGCCTGAGATACATCTCTGCTAACTGCGCCGTCGACTGTCCAACTCTGAATGGGAGAAAGTGTGCCACCTTGGTAAGCCTGTCCACAATTACCCAAATAGCATCTCTGTCGACCGGAGATCTGGGCAATCCGATCACGAAATCCATGGTTATATGTTCCCATTTCCATTCTGGGATCTGTAAGGGTTGAAGAAGTCCAGCGGGCCTCTGATGTTCAGCTTTAACCTGTTGGCAAACCAAACACCGAGAGACAAACCGGGCTATCTCCCTCTTCATGCCATTCTACCAGAAATACTGACGAATATCACGGTACATCTTCGTACCACCCGGATGAATAGAATATTGCGAACTGTGGGCTTCTGCCATGACTTCCTGTCTGATATCTCTACTGGGTATACAAAGACGAGTGACGTGCCGAAGTGTACCGTCTTCATGGATACATAACTCTGGCCTTCTTCCTGCTTCACACTCTGCTCTGAGTCGCTGGATCTTGGAATCTGTTGACTGCGCCACCCGGATTCTCTCAACTATGCTGGACTGAACCTGTAGGCTGGCCATCAATGCCACACTGGTTGGAAGAACCACTTCAATTCCCATCGTCTGAAGATCTGCCAATAATTCTGGTTGTGCCGTCAGGAAATAAACTCCGGCTCTCCTGCTCAATGCATCTGCTACAACGTTGGCCTTCCCGGGATGATACTGCAAATCCACATCATAGTCCAGCAGTCGCTCGAGCCATCTCCTCTGCCGCATATTGAGGTCCTTCTGGGTGAAAACATACTTCAGGCTCTTATGATCAGTAAAGATCTCCACTCTATCTCCGTACAAGTAGTGTCTCCACAACTTCAAAGCAAATACTACCGTCGCCAATTCCAAAGTCATGGGTCGGGTAATTCTTCTCATGATCACGTAGTTGACGTAACGCATAAGATATTACCTTCCCATGCTGCATCAAGACACCACAATCCTCTGCCTGAAGCGTCGCAATAAACTGTGAATCCTTCGGTCCCATCTAAAAGGGTGAGAATGGGAGCCGTTATCAAACCTCGCTTCAACTTCTCAAATGATTTCTAACACTCTGCTGTCCAAACAAACAGCACATCCTTGCGAGTCAACTGGGTCATCGGCGCTGAAATCCTTGCAAAATCTGAAACGAACCGCCGGTAGTAGCCGGCCAATCCAAGAAAGCTGCGAACCTCTGCCACTGAGCTGGGTACCGGCCATGACTCGATAGCCATAATCTTCTGGGGATCCACTTCCACTCCTCCTCGGGTAATGATGTGACCTAAGTATGAAATACGATCGAGCCAGAACTCGTATTTACTGATCTTGGCGTACAACTGATGCTCCCTAAGCGTCTGGAGGACGACTCTGAGATGCTGCTCATGCTCTTCTTCACTCTTACTATAGACCAGGATGTCATCTAGGAACACGATCATAAACTGATCCAAGTAAGGCATGAAAATGCGATTCATGAGGTCCATGAATACGGCCGACGCATTGGTCGCTCCAAAGGGCATAACAAGGAACTCCCAATGTCCATACCTCGATCTGAATGCTGTCTTCGGGATGTCCTGCTCTCTGACTCTGATCTGGTGGTATTTCGACCGCAAGTCGATCTTCGAGAATACTGAAGCCCCTCTGAGCTGATCAAACAAGTCATCTATCCTCGGAAGAGGGTATCTGTTCTTGATTGTCACCGAATTCAAGGTACGATAATCAACACATAGCCTGGACGTACCATCATTCTTTTTTACAAGAAGCATCGGGGCTCCCCAAGGTGATCCACTAGTACGGATGAATTCCTTGGTCCTCAGTTCTTCAATCATCTTGTATAAAATTTCCAACTCTGAAGGCGCCATCCTGTAGACTCGCTCTGATACTGGTGCTGTCCCGGGAATCAAGTCTATAGTGAACTCAATCTCCCGCTCCGGCGGCATCCCTGGAAGCTCCTCTGAAAAGACATCTGGAAACTCTTCAACTATCCGGGGTAACTGCATTGCTGCTACTGCCATCCGCAATGCTGGAGAAGATGGCTCCACTGTGCCTCTGGAAAACGAAAACTCTGGCTCGCCGGGATACTAAAGACAACTCTGCCCATATGGCAGTCTATCCTAGCATACTGGTTCCTCAACCAATCCATGCCTAGGACTACATCATAGTCTGCCATAGGAAACTCTATGAATCTAGCGGGGAACTCCCTACCGCTAACTACGATCCGACACGAGGAAAACACTCGATCTACTCCCACAAGGCCATTACCAGTAAGTATATTGAGCCTCACTGATAATGACTCGAGCTCTAATCATATTCGTGTCGCGAATCGTGCAGACATAAATGAATGCGATGCACCAGAATCAAATAATACAGACGTTGGAGAGGAGTTGACGAGAATAGTACCTGTCACAACCTCACCTGGTGCAACTTCTTCTTCCATAGCCATCATCATGGCCTGACCTTGTCCTCTGGCTGCTGGTCCCCTCTGCTGGAAACCTTTCTGCCTATTCTGGGTCTGAGCTTGGGCTTGTGCATACTGCTGGGGGTATTGTTGCTGGAATGCCTGAGACTGAGGCGGCAAGGGTCTCGAAGACTGATACTGCTGCTGCTGAACTGGTGCTGGGGTCGGTCCTCTCACCGAAGAGCTAGAAGGGTTGGATGCTGATAAACCACCCCTATTCGGGCAAGCCCCTATCCTATGATCTGCTGTTCCACAAGCCAGGCACAATCTCTGCGCCCTGCGACAGTCTGCCACTACATGCCCTGGCTTCCCGCAATGAGAACATCCCATCGCGGAAGTCTGCTTCTGCTTCTGCTGTTGCGGGTACATCGGGGTCGAATGCTGAACCGACGTTACTGAGGCCGCCTGCCTCGGAGTTTCAATGGTCAATCCTCTAGCTGCCGGGGCTGGAGCTGATGATTGGTGCATCTGACTGTGGGACCGCTTCCTACCTCCGGTCCTATCCACGATCCTCTGGGAGGTGTACTCATGCCTCCTAGCTGCTCTCAAGACTGCATCGAACGTCTGGTGCTCGAACTGCTCAACCGCCAACAAGATCTCCAAATGCAGTCCCTGCTGGAACCGCTGGGCCCTATCAAACTCGGTCGCCACCAAGGTGGGGGCAAACCTACTGAGCCTAGAAAACTCCGATGCATAACTGTCGACTGTTCTGCCTCCTTGCTTCAAGTTGGTAAATCTGGTCTGCAGGTCGTACCGAGCCACATGATCGAAATACTTCGTCTGGAATCTCTCTCTAAACATGCCCAAGCAATGGGTGCCACTAATCCCATGGCTTGCGCCGCCCACCAACTGCGAGCCAAGTCTAATAACTGCAGGCGTACCACCGCCACCTTCTCATTCTCGGGTGTCCTAGCTGTTTCCAGAATTACCTCGGTATCCTGAAGCCATGCATCCGCGGCAATCGCATCCTCGCTGCCGTCGAAGAAAGGAGGGTTCAATCGTTTGAAGCTGTTTGCCGCTGGTTCCCTGGATGTCCGCCTCGGGTCAAAGCATCTTGAATGTCTGGTGCAGGGCGTCGCTTCGACGATCCTGGGAAGCTATCAAGGTTCTGATGAGGCCTACTAAGGTACCATCATCTGGCTCTGCGGGCTGGACGGGCCGAACTGGTGACTCTTCCAGTAGGCACAACTCTGGAGGCTACCCCGGAATGCTGGGCTTGATCTCCGGGTTGCTGCTGACCCACGGAAAGTGCTCCACCTCGTTGATCGGTAGGACCAGGTACAGTGCCGCTGAAGAAGACGACACAGAGAACAATAAGGAAAGGACCAGGACAGATCAATGATATAAGCACAGGATCAGGGCAAGAATCCAGGGATTCAGAGGATACGAACAGAGATCAAGGACGAGTACTGATTGAGACATCTATCTGGTAAACCCCCACATATCTAGATTTACAAGACCTGCATGGGCCACCACTTAAACCATGTCATGCCCTAGAACCAGAATACTGGAGAGCGGGGGCAGACATAGCCAGCTACGTATATTGAAATGGAAACCATCTCGATATACGGTCACGGCTGTCTAGATATATGAGGGTTTACTACAAGCCAACAGTCTCTTATGGTCATGAACAAGCCTAATGTCTCAATCACAAACAAGTAAGTAACGTCGCAAGATGTATGATCATTAAATATACAATAATAAGGCGTCCCAAATATTACATATTCAGCTGATCATGAAGCTAGTCGTTACAAAATGTTAGGACTAGCAAGAATTTAGTCGTACATGATCAACCCTAGGATATGTTAATCATGTTCATAGCCCGTAGGCAGACAGTAAGTAAAGTGCATCGAGCTAACAGGTGCTCGTCGGCTAAACGCCTCAAAAGAGTAGTTTTACAATAAAGTGGGCAAGACAAAAAGAAAAACCCACTCTTGGCCCAGGTTCCGTCTAGTTGTCACCATTGGGCTGGAAGCTTGGTAGATCCTCGGGAGCTGCTCTGAAATCTGGCCACACAAAACCAGCTGGATCAACCCCAGAAAGAGCAAGTGCCACAAGGGGGCCACGAAATAAGAACAAAAGCCAGCAATTAGCACAAGAAGTCTAATGGTAAACTAAAATTTACGAAAATGTCAGGATGATATACGACGAGATAACCATGGAACTATTTCGATAACCAGGTTACAACCCGTAAACTAAACAAGGACCGGGGTTGTAACCCTTCATCTGAACAGAACTTGGTTTCCCACCATTTATCGGTAAGATAATAATGTAAGAAATCAAGACAGGAAGCAATCTTGTACTGGATCAAGACATGGCTAGACTGGCTATGCCTCATTCAATCAATCACGGTCAAGCAGATACTACGGCTTACTACTTTAACTAACTAGGGTTATCACAGGCCTAATTACTAACAAGATGCAGTGAGATTATTCTACAGCCACAAGCCCTGCAGACCATCCAGGTTACCCAGGTCGAAAATTAGGGGTTGAATTCAGGTGGGTACATCGTCCAGGAACGCATGTACCTTAGGTGGCTTAGAAGGTGCAACACATGACAGTGTGCTGGAAATGCGCCCTACTCGTCGGCAGGCTACAGATCCCAAGAACGCCCAGGTAACGGGACTGCCTGTAGCTGTGTCATCTCTTCATGACTACTGTGTTATTCTAGTTATTAACCTTAACCCATTTTAGTAGGTACTCCTTACCGTGGTACTCAGGAGTCCCGTCCTAGACATGATGCAAGACAGGACAAGTGGATTTAACAAGCAAGCAAGAAGGAACTACCCACGGTGTCAAGGCAGGTCAAGTTAAGTTAGCCGTCGCAACAGCGTTAAGTTATCAAGTCATGCTACAAGTCAGGAGTGCGCCGCCAGGGCCACTATCAAGTTATCAAGTCACAAGGATTAAATACAAGTTACAAGTTAGGTGTGCACCCCACTGGGTTACTAGCAAGGAGATCAGAAAATACCAGAATCATAATCCACAGAAAATCCCTAGAACCGTACTAGTCATAAACAATTACTTGAAAACCGTGTTAGGCCGTGTCGGGTCAAGATAGTAGTGCTGTGTTGAACAGATCTCAGGAAAACCCAATCCAAAAGAGAAACCAAGTCAAGAAATAAAACCAATACTCCTAGAGCCAATGGGTTAAGCAAGGGGAGGGGAGCAGCGTACGCACAAGGGCACGCACGTAGGGGAGCTGCGTACGCACAAGGGCACGCACGCAGGGGAGCTGCGTACGCAAAACACGCACGCAGGGGAGCTGCGTACGCACAAAAGCACGCACGCATAAGAGCTGCGTACGCACAAAAGCACGCACGCATGAGAGCTGCGTACGCACAAAAGCACGCACGCATGAGAGCTGCGTACGCACAAAAGCAAGCACGCATGAGAGCTGCGTACGCACAAAAGCACGCACGCATGAGAGTTGCATACGCACAAAAGCACGCACGCATGAGAGCTGCATACGCGCA